>CM031606.1:2683234-2718234 GCA_018398815.1 Conus ventricosus
AAAAGTGTGTCCAGCCAACAGCATATTAAGGCAGAAGAAAAACCGCAATCACTGAGAGGTTAGAAAACCCAAATAAACAAGACACTGTCCAATAGACAACCATATAGTTTACCAAAATGGCGGGTGGGCGAGGTAAGAAACGGTCCGCTCCCCAATCCAATGAAGGATGGCAGCCGAAAACCGTGACGGTCCCCAATGAAGTGGACTCCAGGTCAGGGATGACCTAAGGTGCTTCTTCCAGCTGGCAGGGATAGGGATCCCAGAGGTTACAAGTGGAATTCTTCCTTCCCACCGAAGGGTGAAAGACAGTTCCACGCAACCCACGTCGAAGTGGATTCAAACAGGAAGGCTCCAGCTGGCAGAGATAGAGATCTCTCTCGACTCCAAAGTTCGTAAGCGAGTGCCACACCACTCGCCAAAACAAGATGGCAACCATAACAAACAGCTCAGCTGTGTCACCTGACATCAGCTGATGAACCACGTGGAAAACGATAAAAAAAACAGAAAAAGAAAGCTTTTAAAAAAAAAAATAAAAGAAAGAAATATTGGAGGATGGGAGCAAAATGCACGGACGTAGCGCGCCCAGGATGACACAAATAGCACACTGGTCAACACCCGGCCAATGTAGTGAAGATGTCACTGGCAACACTCCACTTTATATCAGGTTTGGGAAGAAATGAATTATCTTCCAAACGAAAGTATTTACGTCCGTGACAATGATCAGGTGGGTGAATATGCTCAGCTGGGTGATATGCTCAGCTGGGTGATATGATCAGCTGGGTGATATGATCAGGTGGGTGATATGATCAGCTGGGTGATATGATCAGCTGGGTGATATGATCAGCTGGTGATATGATCAGCTGGTGATTTTATCAGCTGGGTGATATGCACAGCTGGGTGATATGATCAGCTGGTGATACGATCAGCTGGGTGATACGATCAGCTGCGCTATATGATCAGCTGGGTGATATGATCAGCTGGGTGATTTGATCAGCTGGGTGATTTGATCAGCTGAGTGATTTGATCAGCATATGTAATGTTAGTATCTTGCAGTTACACCTCGTTTCCATGGTGTGGAATATTGTATGCGTGGAAGCCTGAAATTAGTTCTTGGGAATATTTTGCCTTTCCATACTTATTTACTATGGACTGTGCTGCTATTTCATTGTTGCCTCTGTGATATATCCTGTTTGGATCTCTTATTGCTTATGACAGGTAAGTGCATGGTGAAAAGTTTATTGGTACAACCCATCGCTCTTATTTCAGCGTTTTGTCCTGTTGTCCTGTAACTAACCCCCTCTCATTCTATATCTTATTTCAGCATTACTGGAGCTGTTGTGGCTGGCTATCAGCTTGGTCTTTTCATGGTTCAATTCGAAGACATGTCTTGTTAATTATCACCTTTTGTGTTTGTTTTCTTTTTTCCAATATGCTTGGCGAGGTCTTATTCACTGCCTACCAGGTCACCAATGTCCTCTGAAACATCGGGGGTTCGGTTCTTTCTCCCACCCTCCTTTTTAAAAAAACATGCTGGGAAACACCCCCTGATGAAACCACACACAAACCACACCAAACACCACCAACACAAAACACCCCACACCCCTTTTCCTCTCTCCTCTCTCCCCCTCCTCTCTCTCTCTCCTCCTCCTCTTCCTTTTCCTCTCCCACACACATCACAAAACCAACGCTTCCCACCCAGACACCCCAGGGGACACTCAATTTAACTTGCTGGCATCCCCCACTGATAAACCCACACCCCAAAGGCCACCCCCGTTTTCATTTTTACGTGGGTCCCCAAAAAAATAAAAAGTTTATTTTAGTTAAACATGTGTTTTTCTTTTGTGTTTTTATTGGAAAGGCCCAGTATGATTTTTGCCCCTTTTCTCAAGGAGCCCTTTAAAATTTTGGCCCTTGAAATTTTTCCCAAAAATGTTTGTTTTTTGGTGATTTTTTCTTGCTTTTTCCCTTTAAGTAGGGATGTGCGGGGGCCCATCCTCCTTGATTTTTTCAGACTAAAGAGGGTTTCTTAGGTTTATAGTGGTTTTGGGCCTTTTGGGTTTGTTTTAAGTATTTTCAGATTTTTATCACTTCGGGTTCCGGCCCCAACAGTAACCCCAGTTTTATTGTTCCCTTAACCACAAGTGTTTCTGCCCCCCCCGTTTCCTTTACCTCCAGAATGTCCGGGAAAGTGCACCATATGATCTTCCATTTGGAAGGCTGCGCTTTATTAAACCCAAACGGGGGGGGTTATTCCATTTTTCACTTTTTGAAGTGGGGTTAAAGGGGAGTCATTTGTTTCATGGCTTGTTGGGCTTTTGGAAAGGCTTTTTTGGATGAAACCCCATTTGGAGTGCTTGTGCAATTTTTTCTCCCTCCACGTTAGACTTGAATTTTTTTTAAAACTGTGCGCACCATTTTTCTTCCTGAATAGTTGGGGCCATTTTGCCTTCATGTGAAACCCCCAAACCCTGACTTACATTTGGTGACGGGAAACGCGCCGTATATTGAAATTAACCTTTTGTGAAAAGGTTTCTACCACATTTTAAATTTTCGGGCGTTGGTTTTTGCCTTCTGGCCATTCTCGACAATGTCCTCCAAGTTCGGGAAATTGTTTGAAATTTTTTGGTAAAAGGTGCTTCAAGGGGTTCTGGTTATGTCCCCAAATTCCCTTTGGGTTTTTTTTTGGGATTCTGCTTTTTTGGGCCGAAAGCTGTATACTTTTCTTTTCCTGTCCCATCCATGTTTCCCCGCCCAAAACCCGAGTCCCTTTTTTTTCCCTTTTGGCTGCCGCAAAAGTATGTTTTTTTTTTTTTCCGGGGGCTCTGAAATACGCCTTCACCTATTCCAGTTTGGGTCTTTTTGCTTTGAAGGAAGATCGACCCAGGTATCCCCCTAGTTTAAAACTGGGGGTCCTTTGTGGTTCTGAGGCCCAATCTCTTTGCTTCATTTTGAATTCTTTTCTCATTAGAAATTTTCTGTTGGACATGTTGGAAGCCCTAATCCATAATCTATTACACTGAGTACAAGTCAAGATACAGTCGGTAGAGATGGGGTGTTCAGGGGCCTTTAGCTGCCTTTTCTTTCATGGCGAAAACCTTTTTTTAATTTTAAAAACATTTTTTTCAACATGGCCTTTTTTAAAGGTTTGGGAATTTTGGCCCAAAGCCCACCCCAAAAAGCATAGGTTGTTAGTTTATTCAACTGGTATTCCATTGAAGGAAACTGGTGAGGGTACTTGTCCTGATGTCTTGTTGTTGAGAGTGCAGACTAATGTCTGGGCTTTTGTAGAGTTGATGAACGATCCAGTTTCTTGACATCACTGAGCAATGTTGTTCAACTGTTGCTGAACTGCTTTCGTTCTTTCTTCAGCATTCTTTGATGTTTTGTAGATCAGACCCTCATCTGCAAATGTCATCACTCGAGCAATTCCGTTTCTGTTGAGGTCTGCTAGGCCTTTAGTGTAAACATTGTACAAAACGGGGGAAAGAGGAGAATCTTGAGGTAATCCCTTAGAAAGTTTACGAGGCTCAGAAGTCCAGTATCCAAATCGTAGGCTGATGGTTCTCTCCCGAAGTGCCGCTGCTATCCATCGTGTAAGTGTCCTACTGACTCCATAGTCAAGGAGTAGTTCTATGAGAAGTAAGAACTGGACTTTGTGGTATGCATCTTCCAGATCTATTGTCACAGCTAGTGTTTCTTCCTTTCTTTGGAATCCTTCGTACACTTCATAGGCAAAACTTGCCGCATTTCCCCATGTACTTTTGCCTGTTCTGTAGCCTCCTTGATTTGATGGGAGGATTTGTCGACTTTCAAGATCTCTTGCGAGTTTTCTTAATGGATATAAAATGTATCAGACAGGAAAGTCAGAGAATACAGTGCAGAACAAAATGTTTTGCTGGTACTGCGTGACACGAACAGCAATGGCACGTCATTACATAGTACTGCATGACACGAACAGCAATGACACATCATTACATAGTACTGCGCGACACGAACAGCAATGACACATCATTACATAGTACTGCATGACACGAACAGCAATGACACATCATTATATAGTACTGCGCGACACGAACAGCAATGGCACACACGCACACACACACACACACACACAACACACACACACACACACACACACACACACACGTAAATATCTTAGAATGGGGCCCAACAGATTTGTCTCTTTTTCTGTAATGTCAGTGACAGGAAGAGCATTCTGGTGGCGTTTATTGCCCTGCAGCTGCGCCCACCCCCAGATCGTCATTGTCAGAAAATATATCACAGGAACCCAGCCCAGATCGTCATTTGTCAGAAAATATATCACAGGAGCCCACCCCCAGATCGTCATTGTCAGAAAATATATCACAGGAGCCCACCCCCAGATCGTCATTGTTAGAAAATATATCACAGGAGCCCACACCCAGATCGTCATTGTCAGAAAATATATCACAGGAGCCCACCCCAGATCGTCATTGTCAGAAAATATATCACAGGAGCCAACCCCCAGATCGTCATTGTCAGAAAATATATCACAGGAGCCCACCCCGAGATCGTCATTGTCAGAAAATATATCACAGGAGCCCACCCCAGATCGTCATTGTCAGAAAATATATCACAGGAGCCAACCCCCAGATCGTCATTGTCAGAAAATATATCACAGGAGCCAACCCCCAGATCGTCATTGTCAGAAAATATATCACAGGAGCCACCCCCAGATCGTCATTGTCAGAAAATATATCACAGGAGCCCACCCCCAGATCGTCATTGTCAGAAAATATATCACAGGAGCCCACCCCCAGATCGTCATTGTCAGAAAATATATCACAGGAGCCCACCCCAGATCGTCATTGTCAGAAAATATATCACAGGAGCCCACCCCCAGATCGTCATTGTCAGAAAATATATCACAGGAGCCCACCCCCAGATCGTCATTGTCAGAAAATATATCACCGAGCCCACCCCCAGATCGTCATTGTCAGAAAATATATCACAGGAGCCCACCCCCAGATCGTCATTGTCAGAAAATATATCACAGGAGCCCACCCCAGATCGTCATTGTCAGAAAATATATCACAGGAGCCCACCCCCAGATCGTCATTGTCAGAAAATATATCACAGGAGCCCACCCCCAGATCGTCATTGTCAGAAAATATATCACAGGAGCCCACCCCCAGATCGTCATTGTCAGAAAATATATCACAGGAGCCCACCCCCAGATCGTCATTGTCAGAAAATATATCACAGGAGCCCACCCCCAGATCGTCATTGTCAGAAAATATATCACAGGAGCCCACCCCCATATCGTCATTGTCAGAAAATATATCACAGGAGCCCACCCCCAGATCGTCATTGTCAGAAAATATATCACAGGAGCCCACCCCCAGATCGTCATTGTCAGAAAATATATCACAGGAGCCACCCCCAGATCGTCATTGTCAGAAAATATATCACAGGAGCCCACCCCCAGATCGTCATTGTCAGAAAATATATCACAGGAGCCCACCCCAGATCGTCATTGTCAGAAAATATATCACAGGAGCCACCCCCAGATCGTCATTGTCAGAAAATATATCACAGGAGCCCACCCCCAGATCGTCATTGTCAGAAAATATATCACAGGAGCCCACCCCCAGATCGCTGTCGAAATATTCAAGGGCACCCAGTCGTCATTGTCAGAAATATATCACAGGAGCCCACCCCCAGATCGTCATTGTCAGAAAAATATATCACAGGAGCCACTCCCAGATCGTCATTGTCAGAAAATATATCACAGGAGCCCACCCCCAGATCGCCATTTTCAGAAAATATATCACAAGGTGGACAAACAGGTGAAAGAGATCACAGTTCCTTTCAGCATAGAAAAACATGTATTTCTTGATGCTTAGTACAGCCACGCCAAGATGCACAGTGCCGTAGGTTGTTCCCTATAAGATGCACAGTGCCGTAGGTTGTTCCCCATGAGTCGTATGCCTTCGGCGCTTCTCGGATAACACGAGAGCCAGAAACTGAAACTATGTATAAAGAAGGTGAAAAGGTGGGGCACTTGGTCATTTGTTTGTGTGTTCACTGGTTGTGGCGTTCCTTGACTGCACTGTACTTGTGTCCATAGCACATGTTAGTAGAGAACGTTGTGGTCTTCCTTGATTGCACTGTACTTGTGTCCATAGCACATGTTAGTAGAGAACGTTGTGGTCTTCCTGATTGCACTGTACTTGTGTCCATAGCACATGTTAGTAGAGAACGTTGTGGCCTTCCTTGATTGCACTGTACTTGTGTCCATAGCACATGTTAGTAGAGAACGTTGTGGCCTTCCTTGATTGCACTGTACTTGTGTCGATAGCACATGTTAGTGGAGACCGTTGTGGCCTTCCTTGATTGCACTGTACTTGTGTCGATAGCACATGTTGGTGGAGACCGTTGTGGCCTTCCTTCAATCCACTGTCAGTAGTAGAGACCGTTGTGGCCTTCCTTGATTGCACTGTACTTGTATCGATAGCACATGTTGGTGGTGACCGGAAGAGCTTTGGGATGAACATGTCAATGGAGACCGGAAGAGCTTTGGGATGAACATGTTGGTGGAGACCGGAAGAGCTTTGGGATGAACATGTTAGTGGAGACCGGAAGAGCTTTGGGATGAAAATGTTGGTGGAGACCGGAAGAGCTTTGGGATGAACATGTTGGTGGAGACTGGAAGAGCTTTGGGATGAGCCTGAAGCGCATGCACCACAGTTTGCATTTCCTCGGGATGTCTGTTACTTTTGCTCGGACTCTGTGATTGAAGTGTGGTCGACACGACGTGGCTGTTGACACTAACAATTATTTAGGTGTGATGTGACGTGGCGAACATAATTATGTAGACGAGACGGTGTGACTGTCGATGTTTTTAAGTGATACGGGGGTAAGACGGTTTGCTGTCGAACATAATTATGTCGACGAGACGGTGTGACTGTTGATGTTTTAACTGATATGGGGGTAAGACGGTTTGCTGCTGACAATGTAATTAAAGTGTGGCTCTTTGCTGTGGATGGAAACAGTGTGAATGATGTGTGGGCAGGGTGGTGTGAAGGTTGGTGCCGAAGATGAATGCTGGAAGACGTCAGCACAACCAGTTCTGAATGATGTGTGGGCAGGGTGGTGTGGCGGTTGGTGCCGAAGATGAATGCTGGAAGACGTCAGCACAACCTGTTCTGAATGATGTGTGGGCAGGGTGGTGTGGCTGTTTGTGCCGGAGATGAATGCTGGAAGACGTCAACACAACCTGTTCTTCACCTGCATCTGGCTGATGGACATCTTGACCTACTGAACGCCACTTTCAACTTCGCCATCTACTACACCATGGGGTCCCGCTACAGACAGACCTTCTGGCAGCTGATGACGTGCATGAGACAAAGGCCAGACTGCCGCCCCAAAGAACAGTGCACCACAACGGTTAGCTCGGTCCCTTCTGGTGGTCATATTAAGTGATGGACATCTCTGTCATAAAGAACAGTACACCACAACGATTAGCTCGGTCCCTTCTGGTGGTCATATTAAGTGATGGACATCTCTGTCATAAAGAACAGTACACCACAACGATTAGCTCGGTCCCTTCTGGTGGTCATATTAAGTGATGGACATCTCTGTCATAAAGAACAGTACACCACAACGATTAGCTCGGTCCCTTCTGGTGGTCATACTAAGTGATGGACATCTCTGTCATAAAGAACAGTACACCACAACGATTAGCCCGTTCCCTTCTGGTGGTCATACTAAGTGATGGACATCTCTGTCATAAAGAACAGTACACCACAACGATTAGCGCGGTCCCTTCTGGTGGTCATACTAAGTGATGGACATCTCTGTCCGGTCATGAGCAACACATAGCATTGGATTTCTTCAAACAATGAACAGAGCGGAAGAGAAGGGGAATGTGATACGTGAGAAATTTAGCAGTCTAAAATTAACTATCGAATTTGAAAGCAGAATGTCTGATATTCAATATTCAGTCAAGCTAGCTAGTAATTGAACATTTAGGCGATTTTTTTTTTAAATGTGGAAACATTATATGGTGTTTTTCTGTTTGCATACGTGTACATTTTCCTTGCTATCTGAAATTATTGTGACTACCAGACAAACCCACACATTTGCATGGACAGTTCGAACAGTTAAAATCAGCTATCATAATACCAAGCTGGATTGGTTCAATTCGTATGTATTGACTTTTCAGATTTATCAACTAACGCATTGGTATTTCGGTTTCATATGAAAGAGGGTCTGGCTCTAAGTAGGTATTTGTGATTCAGTTTCATTTTCATCAAGGAGGTGTCACTGCGTGCGGACTAGCCCATATACGCTACATCACATCCACTAAGTTTTGAGACCACACTACATGAATTAACAACTAAGATGTAAGAATTGAGGAAGAGGGTCTCGTGGGTACTACTCGCCAGATGTACGACCTACGCATTAGCCCAACGCGCTGGTCAGACATTGAGTGCCTATGTACCATGCTTTTCTTACTTTTTTTGTTTTGTTTTGTATGTGTGTGTAGTGAATGTACACATGTGTGTGTGTGTGTATGGATGTGTGGGCACAGGCCCATGTGTGTGGGTGGGCACGCGCGCGCGCGCGCATGTGTATGTGTGTGTGTGTGTGTGTGCGACTTCAAGATTTGTTTTTTCTCGTCATTGACGACATTCCTGTCACTACGTCATTCTTCATTTTGGAACATTATTCTTAAATATCTTCTGTGGATCGTTTCCTTGGTGCGCACTTGAAGTTTCGAGTAATATGTTATTTCCTCGGTGCCGCCGCTCGGGTAGCGCTACGTGGGTTTATGTTTGTGATCGGTGTGTATGATGCGTCATGTTCTTTTGTTTGGACATGAATGTGTGAATGAATGAGAACAAAAATTTGTGTGTGGTCTATTTCTCTGTCTTTCCACTCCAGTTTAAGTCTTGGCGAGCTTGACAGTTGGACTGAAATTTCCACATTTCAATTGTTTGCTTTTTGTTGGACTGAAATTTCCATATTTCAATTGTTTGCTTTTTGTTGGACTGAAATTACCACATTCAATTGTTTGCTTTTTGTTGGACTGAATTTGACCACATTCAATTGTTTGCTTTTTGTTGGACTGAAATTACCACATTCAATTGTTTGCTTTTTGTTAGACTGAATTTGACCACATTCAATTGTTTGCTTTTTTGTTGGACTGAAATTACCACATTCAATTGTTTGCTTTTTGTTGGACTGAAACTGACCACATTCAATTGTTTGCTTTTTGTTGACGATGACAATTCAATTGTTTGCTTTGTTCGATGAAATGCATTCAGTTGTTTGCTTTTTGTTGGACTGAAATTGACCACATTCAATTGTTTGCTTTCTGTTGGACTGAAATTGACCACATTCAATTGTTTGCTTTTTGTTGGACTGAAATTGACCACATTTAATTGTTTGCTTTTTGTTGGACTGAAATTGACCACATTCAACTCCACGCTTTGCATTTCCTAGGGTGGAACTGGGCAAACCAAGGACTAATTAGCTATCATTTCTTCAAAATGAATTTCAGCTTGTGTTACAGGAGCCGTTGCTAAAAGCAAATGAAATGTCAATCCTCGGTTTGCAAGAAAGAAAACAAAAGTGAAACGAATGGATCAAGCATGTTGTTCAAGCTGTAAAGGAAACGATTGCAGCTTATCCTGCACACACACACACACACACACACACACACACACACACACACACACACACACACACACGCACACACACAAATGGCCATTGGATATATATATATATATATATATATATATATATATATATATATATATATATAATGTTTTTGCTGCTTTTTATTGTTACTTTTGTTGTTGTCGTTGCTGTCGACGATGACGACGACGACGATGATGATGTTCTCTCTCTCTCTCTCTCTCTCTCTCTCTCTCTCTCTCTCTCTCTCTCTCTCTCTCTCTCTCTCTCTAACACACACACACACACACACACACACACACACACACACACACACACACACACACACACACACACACACACAACGAATCAATAACTGACGGTCCGGTGCTGTAGAGTGCGTACTGCAAAGTTCTACTTAATCACCATGGAAGTGCAGAAAAAAAGAACACCCACTGTGATTGGGAATCAAAATGTCAAAATTACACCTGGCAACGAATCAAAATGTCAATATTACACCTGGCAACGAATCAAAATGTCAATATTACACCTGGCAACGAATCAAAATGTCAATATTACACCAGGCAAGGACCTGCCTCAGGCTTATTCTCCTCCGTGTGCAAAGTGGCTCTTTCTCCTCCTGTCATATTACACCTGGCAAGGACCTGCCTCAGGCTTGTTCTCCTCCGTGTGCAAAGTGGCTCTTTCTCCTCCTGTCATATTACACCTGGCAAGGACCTGCCTCAGGCTTGTTCTCCTCCGTGTGCAATGTGGCTCTTTCTCCTCCTGTCATATTACACCTGGCAAGGACCTGCCTCAGGCTTGTTCTCCTCCGTGTGCAAAGTGGCTCTTTCTCCTCCTGTCATATTACACCTGGCAAGGACCTGCCTCAGGCTTGTTCTCCTCCGTGTGCAAAGTGGCTCTTTCTCCTCCTGTCATATTACACCTGGCAAGGACCTGCCTCAGGCTTGTTCTCCTCCGTGTGCAAAGTGGCTCTTTCTCCTCCTGTCATATTACACCTGGCAAGGACCTGCCTCAGGCTTGCTCTCCTTCATGTGCAAAGTGGCTCTTTCTCCTCCTGTCATATTACACCTGGCAAGGACCTGCCTCAGGCTTGTTCTCCTCCGTGTGCAAAGTGGCTCTTTCTCCTCCTGTCATATTACACCTGGCAAGGACCTGCCTCAGGCTTGTTCTCCTCCGTGTGCAAAGTGGCTCTTTGTCCTCCTGTCCTGACAGGCTGCTACAACAGTGAACCGCCCCCTCATCCCCCTCCCCCATCCCCCGTCTCAACCACTGTCGCATACAGTATCGTGTTGCAACCAGCCGACAGTATTCTGCACTCACTGTGCGGTACCAATGATGCTATGCCTGTGTATGTTGTAGCGACAAGCAGTGTACGCATGTCCAAGGAGGAACCCACTGTCATCGTCTATGGTTTGGAGACAAAGCCACCTAGTCCAATGATAGACGTGTACACGATGAAATACGTCATTAACAACGCCTACGTGCTATTGTCAATGATAACACGGTGGTCATGAAGCGTTTTGATTGAGGCGGTGATCAGTTGTGAAATGACAAAGTCTTCAAGTCGGTAATAAAGTCTTCCAGTATGTGACTGCGCTCTGTGGGGTTTTGCCCAAGACTACAACAAAAAAAAGTAAATCCTTTGAGACTGTGTGAAAGGAAACAGTCTCTCTCTAGCTCCTCTACAGCATGAAAACTACCAAACGAAAGACAAATTAGTGTTGGTGTCATTTTCCATGGTTTCTTTTCTCAACCAGGTTGTTGCGGCTCAGTTCCATCACCTGAAATTTGCCAGGCTGTTAAGTGGATAGCATCCCCCTTCACACACACACACACACACACACACACACACACACACACACACACACACACACACACACACACACTCACGAGTCATTGGGCGTATTTAATACCATCTGACTGCGCCATCAGCCTCGTCAGTTGTGAAGTTTTTTCCCCTTCGTCATTTGACAATTACATAAACTTTTTTTTTAATTCCACCTAATGGGGGTATCCACGAATCATTAGGTGTATTTAATTCCATCTGACTGCGCCATTGGCCCCCGCTAGCTGTGTAGCTCCATCCAACACACACTGTCCCCACCCCGTCCCTTTATTAGAGGATATATATTATATTGGGTATTTATATAGCGCCTATCCTCGGTCACAGACCAAGCTCTAAGCGCTTTACAATAAACACACTACCTCACTCATTCAACGGGCTGCCTACCCAGGTAGAGCCGACCAAAGAACAATCTACTGGCGCTCATTCAGTCGTTTCCCGCACCATTCATATATCAGTCACTCATTTTCATTTATCTCATCCATTCCTCCAGTTTCTCACACAGGATGCATGCGATGCTTATTCGTGTCCTCCATTTCCACCGGTTTACGATGGCACACGATAACAGTAAGTGACAATGTTTGTGGCTTGGTAAGAAATACCAGGCGGCTATCTTCAATCTACATCAATTTTGCCAGGGCAGCGGGGAACCCCCCTGCTCTTTTCGATTTTCAACTGCCTTGGGTTCTTTAACGTGTGCAGGGGGCCAGGAAAGCACACGGGTCCGACTCGCTTATAGTCCCCATCCGATGGACTTGACGTTCAGTTCGATTTGTCATTCAAACTGGGAGACCCAGGTGATGGGCCGATCAGCAGTACCTAGCGCCCTCACCTAGCGGATAGGGGAGACCCAGGTGATGGGCCGATCAGCAGTACCTAGCGCCCTCACCTAGCGGATAGGGGAGACCCAGGTGATGGGCCGATCAGCAGTATGACCATAACGTTTTGTAAAACTCCACCTAACACACACCGTCCGCACCCCCGCCCCTTTATTAGATGATATGACCATAACGTTTTGTAAAACTCCACCTAACACAACATTCGCGCTAGGCGGAGGCGCTAGGTACTGCTGATCGGCCCATTATCTGGGTCTCCCCTATCCGCTAGGTGAGGGCGCTACTGCTGATCGGCCCATTATCTGGGTCTCCCCTATCCGCTAGGTGAGGGCGCTACTGCTGATCGGCCCATGACCTGGGTCTCCCCTATCTGCTAGGTGAGGGCGCTAGGTACTGCTGATCGGCCCATTACCTGGGTCTTCCCTATCCGCTAGGTGAGGGCGCTAGGTACCGCTTATCGGCCCATCACCTGGGTCTTCCCTATCCACTAGGTGAGGGCGCTACTGCTGATCGGCCCATCACCTTGGTCTCCCCTATCCGCTAGGTGAGGGCGCCAGGTACTGCTGATCGGCCCATCACCTGGGTCTCCCCTATCCGCTAGGTGAGGGCGCTAGGTACTGCTGATCGGCCCATCACCTGGGTCTCCCCTATCCGCTAGGCGAAGGCGATAGGTACTGCTGATCGGCCCATTGTCTGGGTCTCCCCTATCCGCTAGGTGAGGGCGCTAGGTACTGCTGATCGGCCCATTGTCTGGGTCTCCCCTATCCGCTAGGTGAGGGCGCTAGGTACTGCTGATCGGCCAATTGTCTGGGTCTCCCCTATCCGCTAGGTGAGGGCGCTAGGTACCGCTGATCGGCCCATCACCTGGGTCTCCACTGCGCGCGGCATTCTCCTCGTCTAAAGGGCTTAAGGCCCTTTATATAAGATTTCGCTCCTTTCACACACGCACACGCGCGCGCGTGTGTGGGCGTGCCCGTGCGCGGGTACACACACAGAAAAAGGAGATCAGTCTATACAGGCCTACTCGCCTTGCCCCATTTACACTCCCTGGTTCGTGTTCTTTTTCGGCAGAATGAGATCTCGTGCCCGTCTACGGAGATGAGTGTCGGGAAGGACTCTCTCTCTCTCTCTCTCTCTCTCTCTCTCTCTCTCTCTCTCTCTCTCTCTCTCTCTCTTTCTCTCTCTCTCTTCTCTCTCTCTCTCTCTCTCCTCTCTCTCTCTCTCTCTCTGTGTGTGTCTCTCTCTCTCTCTCCAGTCAAAACATGAGCATACAAACACCCAAACGAAACAAAACCAACCACCTGCCCACTCCGATGTGAAAACACCACGCCCACCCTCTCATACAAGCAACACAAAAGCGGCACGCAGCTTGCGTCCTCAAAAATCAAGCAAACCACCACGCCATTCCTACGCCTACAAATGTAACCCAGCAGTACACAACCTCAAACAAAAGGTCAACACTCTGGTCAAAACTATTGTCAAAGGTTCAAAACTCTTGCACTCTCACACCACAAGTATTCGCCGATTAGAAGCAGAAAACAATCATCTGAAATCTGAACTCAAACACCTCAAACAAACTCAGTTTATACCTCACCCAACCCAAAACCAAACCACACCATCTGGCAGCCGTACTGATTCTGCTCTGTCCGCCTTCCCACCTCCAACAAGTTCTCCATGCTGCTCCACGTTAATGAAAATGGGGAGCATGAGATTCAGAACGACTCAGAAACAGACACACACTCTGATCAAGCCACAGTGCAGACACAGTCTACCACTTCAAATGTCCCCACAGTCCAAACAAACCCAGCAATATCATATCAGATAAAGACACTACTGCTCAGACCACTGACACAACGGGCTGGAAAACAGTCCACAACAGAAACCGCCACCACAGGAACAACAAAAACACACAGTCAAAGACAGTGGTTAATGATGCAACTCAAAACAGTCAGGGTCAGACTAGCAGCAACAACACATTATCACCTCGTCAGCTTCTTGCACAACTGCGGGTTGACACTGATATCTCAAATGTCATTTTAGGAGACTCAGCCATACGTAACATTACCCCAAGCCTCCTATTTTACAAAGGTAAGAGCCAAATCATCAGTGTTCCAGGTCTCACTGTCGATGATCTTATTCATTGGCTTAAACACATTCCACGCAACAACACCACACAGCAAATCATACTACACATTGGAATAAACACGTGCAAACGTACATCAATCACGGAAAACACATGGGCACAGCTGATCAAAAACATAAAACATGTTTTCCCTCAGGCTAGACTATTGGCTTCCTCCATCATCCCCCCAATGGGACAGCACATCGGTCAGCATTTTAAACCTGGTTTAACCATAGCATTATCTTCATCATCCTTACCCTCATCGGTCAGCATTTTAAACTTGGTTTAACCATAGCCTTATCTTCATCATCCTTACCCTCATCGGTCAGCATTTTAAACTAGGTTTGAATTCTGTCGCCCTTCATGCTCCTGCTCTCATGGTGATCTGCTTCCATTGCCTGTCTATGCATGATTGCCTGTCTATGCATGATTGCCTGTCTATGCATGATTGCCTGTCTATGCATGATTGCCTGTCTATGTATGTGGCCTTGGTGTGATTCTGTCGGAGTGGTCGGTATCAGGAAATTTATGAGACGGTGATGGCGCCCTCCAGAGGATGAGATCACTTGAGCCGGTCCCATGACTAAGCAATTATTGTCGTCTGTGGGCGGCTTAGAAGGTGGTGTAATGTATATGTTGAAATAGAACAGGCACCACTGAACACCACCCAAGTGACTCGGCAGGCACCACTGAACACCACCCAAGTGACTCGGCAGCAGCGCAGTGTTCCTCTGGTGATTTGCCATAGGACGACTTGACATTGACCTGTGCCTATGGATTTCCGAAGCTAAGACTGGCGGGCCAGGCAGGGCTATGGCTGTGGGCAAGGGGTCGGAATAACAAACGTAAAAGGTACGCTCAAGATATTAAGACTGAATGATTTTTTTAAACATGCTTTTTCAAACCTTCTCTTGTTTCATACTAAAGAAATAAGATATCCCACAGAACGCTGTCAAAGCCTACAATGCTAAACAACCACAGCAAGGAAAACAGTATGGTGATGTAATCGCGTCATAATGTTGAGATTTATCCACATCACTAAGAATGAAGTTACCGGGTTTTTTTTTCACTCTCCAAACAACTGCATAAATGAATTAAACTACCTCCCATTGTAATGAACCCAGATTACTGTTGATTTTAAACATATTCAGAAGCACGGTATTAATAGTATCAAAAGTAGTCAAATGAAACGCAAGCTCTCAATATATGAGCATAAGATCATGAAACATAGAGGGCTTTTCTTTAATTCAGTTTGCTTATTTCATATGAATACAGGACAACAGTTTTTGATATTTGACCACTCTATGTCCTGACCCGAACTGGGACAGATGTTATCGACCATGACGAAAACACGCATAAAACACATAGATGAGCACCACAGTTTATGCAACAGATAATTGTTCCTATTTGTCAGTAAGGATGGATCCTTTTGGCCTAGAATGCCCCATTTAGCATCAGCAGAAGCCTACACAATTATGCCAATCAGCAGGGTCGTTTTTCTTCTTTTTTACTCGTTTTTTTTCGCCATAGGGGATAAATACGCTCGGCCAGCCAATACGAGCACTACCGACTCAGTAGCTACAAGTACCTACCCTCCCACCTGTGATGAGGCCCTTCAGGTACCTACCCTCCCACCTGTGATGAGGCCCTTCAAGCACTTACCCTCCCACCTGGTGATGAGGCCCTTCAAGCACTTAGCCTCCCACCTGTGATGAGGCCCTTCAAGCACTTACCCTCCCACCTGTGATGAGGTCCTTCAAGCACTTACCCTCCCACTGTGATGAGGCCCTTCAAGCACTTACCCTCCCACCTGTGATGAGGCCCTTCAAGCACTTACCCTCCCACTGTGATGAGGCTCCAGCTTGCCATTGTTCCTGCCCTTAAGAGCCAGTCTTTGCTTCGGCTATTCATTTAAATGTCTTCATATGAACCTCAACCATTTGTCAGGGACATGATGACTCTCACCGATTGTCACAGGAAACAAAATCTCTCTCTCTCTCTCTCTCTCTCTCTCTCTCTCTCTCTCTCTCTCTCTCTCTCTCTCTCTCTCTCTCTCTCTCTCTCCCTCCCTCGCTCTCTCTCTCTCTCTCTCTCTCTCTCTCTCTCTTGTCTCTCTCTCTCTCTCTCTCTTACACACACACACACACACACACACACACACACACACACACACACAACACACACACACTCTTCATCATTTTTTCATATTGCAACTTGATATTTTACAGAAAGATTCCAAAACTTAGGCATGCCATTATGATATAAAACCCAATAATTTAAGCAAATATTTAGAATATGTGGTAACGGCCATTATTCTCTTTCTTCCGAATTCATGCTATCGGAAACCTACTCATGAAATGTTGTTCTTATCTTACAAATTAACAGTTTAACGAGATCAAGAAAATTTAAAAAATGTTTCGTCGAGATTTTAAAAAATTTTAATTTTAAAGGGGAACACCCACCCCATGTTTTGGGCCGTTTAGTTTAAACCCCCTTTAGTGTAGGATATAGCACACACCAAAACACACCACACCACCCCACCACACACACACAACACACACACACCTTGATTTGGGTATATTCAGGGAGATTCTTTTTTTTGATTACGAAAAAACCAGATGTTGGAAAAAAAAAAAATATGAAAATACAATCGTTTTGGCAGGAGAAAGAAGAGGAAAAGAAAGAGCAGAGAGGGAAATTCCAAGAAATTTGCGGGGCCCAAAATTGAAATTTTGCCTATGACCAGAAAGAACGCGTTAAAAGAGAAAAGAAAAACCCAATTCCCCAAACCCCTGTTTGGAGGGGAAAACGAAAAAAGACTTCTCCTTCAAAGAACGTCCCAAAACGGGGAACCCTATCCCGAACCGGTACCCAGGGGACCCAAAAAAAACACTATCCATGCTGCGACCCCAAGAAACTATCACATGCGCCCACCCCCAAAAATCACTATCACAGCGCCGAACCAAGGGAACACTATCCATTGCCGACCCAAAGGGTCACTATCACATGCTCCGACCCAAGAAACTATCACACGCCACCCAAGGGGCACTATCAATGCGCCGCCCCAAAGGAAACACTATCACATGCTGCGACCCAAGGGAACACTATCACATCGCCACCCAAGGAAACCTACACTGCTGCCACCCAAGGAACACTATCACATGGCCGACCCAAGGAAACACACACATGCTGCCCACCCAAGGAAAAACTATCACATCTGCCGACCCAAGGAATCACTATCACATGCTGCCGACCCAAGGAATCACTAACACTGCCCGCCCAAGGGAAACACTATCACATCTGCCGACCCAAGAATCACTACACAAGCCGCCGACCCAAGAAACACATCACATGCTGCCGACCCAAGGAAAACCTATCACATGCTGCCACCCAAGGAATCACATCCATGCGCCCACCCAAGGAATCACATCACAGCTGCCGACCCAAGGAAACACATCACATGCTGCCCCCAAGAATCACTATCACATCTGCCGCCCAAGGGTCACTATCACAGTGCCGACCCAAGGGAAACACTACACATGCTCCGACCCAAGAATCACTATCACTCTGCCCACCCAAGGAATCCTACACAGCTGCCAAACCCCAAAGGGAAACCTATCACACTGCCACCCAAGAACACATCACATGCGCCGACCCAAGGGAACACTATCCTGCTGCCCACCCAAGGGGAAACACTATCACATGCTGCCACCCAAGGAAACACACACTGCGCCGACCCAAGGAAACCATCACAGCGCCACCCAAGGAACCTACACATGCTGCCGGGGGAAAAGTGTAAGACCCTTTTGGAACAAACCAGACTAGGGGTGGTGTAAAGTGTGTGTTTGTGTGTGTGTGTGTGTGTGTTGTGTGGTGTGTGTTGTGTTGGTTTGGTGTGTGTGGTGTGAAACCTGGGCCCGGGAAGAAACAGTTTTAAAAAAATAACTTGGTTTAGGAAGAACTGATCTTTTTCGTTTGACTTTTTTTACATTCGTTGTTCAGTACCACACGAGTGGAGAAAAAACTATCTTCGTTTTCTTCTCAGTCATGTCAGCAGAAAGTCTTTCACATGATACCCTTTCCCCCGAGGCAATGAATGTTTTGGGGGTGCATGAGCCACGAAAGTGTAAATTATGTTAAAGCAAACGTAGGTCATGTAAAAGGAGCTTAAAACACCAGGATACCACTGTACTCAAACACAATACAACGTGTCTCTTTAGGGACCACTGTACTCAAACACAATAAACGTGTCATCTTCAGGTACCACAGTACTCAAACACAATACAACGTGTCATCTTTAGGTACCACTGTACTCAAACACAATACAACGTGTCATCTTCGGGTACCACTGTACTCAAACACAATACAACGTGTCATCTTCGGGTACCACTGTACTCAAACACAATACAACGTGTCATCTTCAGGTACCACTGTACTCAAACACAATACAACGTGTCATCTTCAGGTACCACTGTACTCAAACACAATACAACGTGTCATCCTCGGGTATCACTGTACTCAAACACAATACAACGTGTCGTCTTCGAGCTGGAGTCAGTACAGGGTGAAGATGTATAGGATGAAGATGTACAGGGTGAAGATGTATAGGGTGAAGATGTACAGGGTGAAGATGTACAGGGTGAAGATGTATAGGGTGAAGATGTACAGGGTGAAGATGTACAGGGTGAAGATGTGTAGGGTGAAGATGTACAGGGTGAAGATGTATAAGATGAAGATGTACAGGGTGAAGATGTATAGGGTGAAGATGTACAGGGTGACGATGTATAGGTGAAGATGTATGGGGTGAAGATGTATAGGGTGAAGATGTATAGGGTGAAGGAAAGCAGAGCAAAAAGAGGGAAGGAGCAGAAAAGGAAGAAGAGCAGAGAAAAAACAGTTTGAAAGAGAATAGAATGAAGAGGAACAGAGTGATAAAACAAAGTTTAGACAACAGAAGGAAAACAGCAGAGAATAAATCGGAATAAAGAAGTACGGCTGGAAGAAAAGCAGAGAAGCAGAATAATGAGGTAAACAATGAGGTAAACAAACCAGAGAGAACGCAGAATGAAAGTGTAGTGAGTGACTAGGGTGAGATACAAGGAAGAACAGGGCGATGTAGGAATGAAGAAGCGTGGACAGGGGGACAATAACAAGACCAGGACAGCAGGCAGGAGGAGAATGGATCGGGGAATGGCAGAGAGGCCACAGTGAAGGAGCATCGAGGGGACAAGAGTGGAACTGTAGCAAAGACCGAGTAAAAGATAGCCACTCAATTCCAGGCAAACACGAAAGAGCAGGTGAGTAGACCAGAGTGAACTAAGCTGTCGGATACAGCAGCAGGAGCAAGCATGAGGACACAGGAGCAAGCATGAGGACACAGGAGCAAGTATGAGGACACAGGAGCAAGCATGAGGACACAGGAGCAAGCATGAGGACACAGGAGCAAGCATGAGGACACAGGAGCAAGCATGAGGACACAGGACAAGCATGATAACACAGGAGCAAGGAGCAAGCATGAGGACACAGGAGCAAGCATGAGGACACAGGAGCAAGCATGAGGACACAGGAGCAAGCATGAGGACACAGGAGCAAGCATGAGGACACAGCTTTGTGTATCATAACAATCACTTCAGGAAAGGTCAAATTGCAATACATTGCATCCAGGTGAATCAAGAAAGACCAACCAAGAATGTACAGTTATTGTAGACGGTGTCTGTTTGATGCATTGCTGGGCTTGTTCTCTGTGCAGACATTACCACAACTCCTAACACCAACAGAACCATCCCAGCGACATCTCTGAAGATCATTGAGCGTTGTCCAGGTGTAGACTATCTCGTGAAACAAAACACGGGCACGACATTTGTGCAGAGAAACGTATCAGTTGTGACTCCTCCACGCTGACCCAGTTTACAGCTGATGGTGGAGTGGTGCATGGGGTTGTGTGGGGTTCCACTGATTCTGCAATATGCACGTGAAGGTGACGCAGGGTATGCATGTGCGTGCTCGTGTTCAACAGCGGCTGGCATTAATGGTGTGGTCTGGTTGACAGGAAAATATGGATTGCGTATATGCTGCTAGAGAGACCGAATGTCGTGACTACAGAACTGTGGTGTCGTTTCCTTATCCATCGAGACATATTTATGAGTCAGCTTCAAATTCAATGTGGATGATAATCAAGAACAAACCGACAATTCAATCAATTTTCAGGCAACAAGACATTACATGTATTCATTCAATCTAAGACTGAAGATCGTAGATACATAACTGCACCCTATGTGAACAAACGTATTCCCCTTCAAAGCTGAACTGACATTGCATTGTAAACGTGTCATCATGGTTAGTGTTCAGCGGTCATATCATCTTGCGACTTGTAACCAAATGAAGTTGATAAAAGTGACATACAGGAACCTAAATACACCCGGACAATACAGTGCTCGTTTGTGTACTGAACGTTCCATACCAGCGTCCATATTTCTTGCCTCATACATCAGAATTCACTTTATTCACGACCGTTGGATTCTCAGCTTCATCAAATGGCGTTATCTGTTTTCAGTGTCTCTCAATACCCTCTTTAAACTGCCAAATGGGTTGCTTAACTGTTCTGTGCCTAATTATTCGAAATTTCATCCTTTTCTGCGGTGCAATCTGAAAAGCGAGTGTGAAGACGGACGGGATGAAACGGAACACCGTCCCTTCAGCATCCTGACTGTCAGGGGATGGTGCGTCAACTAACAAATGTTTCAAGCTTGTCGTGTCGGTTTTATATTTAGATCATGAACATAGATCCTATGACTGTCAGAAATTTGGCCTGAAAATGGCTTCCTTAAAAACTGGAAAAGAATTGGAAGATGCATTATGTAATCTTTAGAAATTACTTTCAATTCCGTGTAAATCTGGATTACTCGTCAGGTTGGTCCTCAGTGCCTTTTATGTATAGTAAGTTTCGTAAATGGTCTGACAATACTGTGATCTACAATATGGATCACTTCAGATATAGTCAGTATAAGACCCCCACATTCCCTGTTTCAAGGATGAATCAGCAAGGGAGTTTTACACAAGACGGGTTTGAAGGAACCGTTGGTAATTCACCAGCGTTCGCAGCACTTTGTGAATATAACTTACGGGGTTTCGGTATGCCTGCACCTCAAGTTTTAGCGACCCAGTCAGAATCAATCCAGTCTAACTTCACACACACTAGACAGAGTTGATTGGCGTTTCGCACAGACATGTGGTTCACACGTTCATGTCTTGTGACCCTGAGAGTTACTATGGACACTCCTATCATTCTGAAGGTTTTGCGTTGCTGAGTACGAGTGCTGACAAGGAAAACATGCTATTATCCGCTGAGAAAAATGTGAAATGCGCACATGGCGTGTTCATTTGTAATGATGATGTCACGCCACTACATCACACGTTAGTATGTGATTTCAGACAGGATTGTCCAGACAATAGCGATGAGTCATTTGTGAGCATCCTTCCTGTCAGGGCTTCGGATGTTTTAATGGTCAATGTGTTTTACACAGTCAACGTTGTAATGAGCACTCTGATTGTGTGGATGATTCTGATGAGAAGAGTTGCCACCAACAGGATACGACTTCGTGTACATACTGCTTTCCCTTCAGAGACGCGAAGATGATGCAGCGAATCACATAAGCTTGGATGGTACAGGTCACTTTACTCAACAGATTATGGAAGCGGGAGAACCTTGTCCTGACACTCATTATCGTTGCACATCTGAGTGGCTGTACTGTCTTCCCATCTCTGACTGTGTTTATGGAGAGGATGAACAGGAAATGTAATGATTGCAATGCTCTGGATTGTTTCGGTGTCGAGCGTCTACAAATTGTCTGCAATGCAGACCATCTGTGTGATGGCTGGAGCCAGTGCCCATACCGATACGATGACTGTTATGTGATACGACTTGTCCCGATGGCTGTCTTTTGTCAAGGTCACTCGTTCCGCTGCAGAAACAAGTTTCCTGTTGATCTCTTCCCACAGCTTCGATATCTGGACGCATCAGGATCGGGGATGTCGCTGATTGATTTTAACACAAATATCTATCTTATTCATCTTAGTCTTTCTCGGTGCTATATTTCCAACACATCAGGCATAAAACCTCTCAACTTGCAGTTCATTGATCTTGCAAGCAACTCCCCTAACATCTCTCGCCATGCCTGATTTTCTTCAGCTTTGGAGTTTGAAGACCCTTATATTGACAGGAAACCCTGTCAGGCCGACTGCAGAAACAGAAACTTACAAAATGTATACAGTACTCACTAAGGTGGATAGATGTATCAAAAACAAATCTCAAGAACTGAATAGTGAATTGTTTCACTTTCTGCCTTCGGTTAAACATCTAAATCTCTCTTTTTTTCCGCCATTAAAACCATTGGTCTGGGGGTTTTAAAAACTTGACACATCTGCAGGAAGTGGATATCAGATTTAACCCGGTGGCAGATGTCTCTTTTGGTTTGTTTTCTGGGTCTGGTCATTTAAAATCTATCTTTGCTTCCGTTACAGATTCTGCTGTAAAAACTTACTTCCAAGCGAGTCGGATAAAATACAGTGCTCAGCTCCCAACACTGTATTTCCTTCGTGCACCAAGCTGATGTCCAATGAACTGTACAGAGCTTACTTCGTGGTGGTCAGTGTCTGCTCCACGTTAGGAAACTTGGTTTGTTTCATCAGTTTGGTACAGGGGCACAGGTGATTTGGAAAGGAATTTGTTGATAATTGCTCATTTGTTGTTAGCTCAATCTTTTATGGGCTACCATGTCAGTATTGTTTGTAGTAGCTAATGAGATGCTTGATGACCATTACATCCACTGTGAAAAGATATGGATGAACAGCCTGCCTTGTACTCTGGCCGAGTTTCTTTCTATTTGTCCAGTGAGACCTTAGTTGTGATTCGTTGCACGCATCACTATGGATCACATCATTGTCGTTTGCTTTGGTAAGGATTCACGTATGTCCCAGACCGTTTTGCTGAGGTCAGCTTTCATGGCATCATGGTGTGCTGGAATCCTGCTGTCCTTAATACCTTTTATTCATGGATTAACACAATGGAAATTTCGAAGTGATTCGGGCCTGTGCCGCATGGTGTTATTGAGTCAACAAATATCTAACAAAGAATTCCGATTGTCAAATGTCATTGTGGCCATTAACTTCGTGGTTTACTTAACAATACTATTTGGCCAATTTGTAAACTATAGACAAATGCCTAAATTTAGAACTATGCTTGATTCCTCGTCAAGGTCTGTGTATTTTGCAGTGCAGCTGATGCAAAAAGTAGTGATGACAAATAGTGCAAGCGGCTTATATTGGATTTCTTACGGTAATGGCTACCACTGGTATTCCAACACTGAACAACACTCATGACAGCATGGTAGTCTTTGGGCTACCACTCAACTCTGCTCTCAGCCCATTCCAGTACTTGTGGACAGTGCTCATGCAAGGACGACAGAAAGCACAAGAAGAAAAAGTGCTAAAAATGTTTAAAGCACGGGTTTGGTTGCGTCGGGAAAACAGGCCAATAAACGAAATGTGATCAAATAAACTATACAGTCATGACACGGAAAACCTTACTGTGGCTACGCACCCGTGTTGGAAGCGATAATCAACCCCGACCTGTCCTGCTTTGCCTAATTCTGGACTCCAATAAAGTTTTGTGGAGATCTCTCTGATAACTCAGTTACAGTATCCTTCCCTCTGATAACTCGGTTACAGTATCCTTCCCTCTGATAACTCGTTACAGTATCCTTCCCTCTGATAACTCGGTTACAGTATCCTTCCCTCTGATAACTCGGTTACAGTATCCTTCCTCTGACAACTCGGTTACAGTATCCTTCCCTCTGATACCTCAGTTACAGTATCCTTCCCTCTGATACCTCAGTTACAGTATCCTTCCCTCTGATACCTCGGTTACAGCATCCTTCCCTCTGATAACTCGGTTACAGCATCCTTCCCTCTCCCGCCATTTTCTGACGCTCTTTGCACACTGCACTACCCTGCCATATGTCCTCCCATCTCTGTTTCTGTTTATTCTTTCCCGTCCGGGCACTGAGCCTTGTAGGTTGCTTTCTGTCATCTGGCGATCTTACAACATCCCAGTGCCATGTCATGTCCCAGCAACGGTGCGCTGGTCGTAATTTGTTCAGGTGGCTCGTCCGACTCGGCGATGTCCAAAATCTGGCGAAAAATCTCCTCTCTAGGACTTGCATTCATCTGTATAGATCTTGCAGTACTCAAATGTGTCGGTTTTAAGTGCTTGCAGAGATCTTGATATTATCAATGGTTGCAGGATGACAGATCTGCATTCAGTGTGCATATTTCGCATGTGTCAAGAAATTCGTTATTGCTTGTACAATTATGGCCAGCACATTTTGAAACTTTATATGTTGTAAAACAAGGAAGAGAGGTGTCGGTGTAGGGAGGAGTATGTCAACAACAACAACAAAACAAAAGCAAAAATATCAAAGAGAGCGGTTCGAAATCGCACCTCATTGAAGGAGAAAGATATGGTTGAGAGAAGAGAGAGAGAGAGAGAGAGAGAGAGGAGAGAAGAGAGAGAGAGAGATGTGGTGGTGGATGTACTACGATTGGTTTTTGACTATGTGTTTAGAAGGTAGGGTGGGGGAGACGATGTGTTTAGAAGGTGGTGGGGGGAGACGATGTGTTTTAGAAGGTAGGTGTGGGGAGACGATGTGTTTAGAAGGTGGGGTGGTGGAGACGATGTGTTTTGAAGGTGGGGTGGGGAGACGATGTGTTTTAGAAGGTGGGGTGGGGGAGACATGTGTTTAGAAGGTGGGGTGGGGAGTCGATGTGTTTAGAAGGTGGGGTGGGGGAGACGATGTGTTTAGAAGGTGGGGTGGGGAGTCGATGTGTTTAGAAGGTGGGTGGAGAGACGATGTGTTTAGAAGGTGGGTGGGGGAGTCGATGTGTTTAGAAGGTGGGGTGGGGGAGACGATGTGTTTAGAAGGTGGGGTGGGGAGTCGATGTGTTTAGAAGTGGGGTGGGGGAGACGATGTGTTTAGCAGGTGGGGTGGGGGTTCGATGTGTTTAGAAGGTAGGGGGGGGAACGATGTGCTTAGAAGGTGGGGTGGGGAGACTATGTGTTTAGAAGGTGGGTGGGGGAGTCGATGTGTTTAGAAGGTGAGGTCGGGGAGACGATGTGTTTAGAATGTGGGGTGGGGAGACGATGTGTTTAGAAGGTGGGGTGGGGGAGACGATGTGTTTAGAAGGTGGGGTGGGGGAGACGATGTGTTTAGAAGGTGGGGTGGGGAGACGATGTGTTTAGAAGGTGGGGTGGGGAGACGATGTGTTTAGAAGGTGGGTGGGGAGACGATGGTTTAGAAGGTGGGGTGGGGAGACGATGTGTTTAGAAGTGGGTCGGGGAGACGATGTGTTTAGAAGGTGGGTGGGGGAGACGATGTGTTTAGAAGGGGGTGGTGGAGTCGATGTGTTTAGAAGGTGGGGTGGAGGAGACGATGTGTTTAGAAGGTGGGTGGGAGTCGATGTGTTTAGAAGGTGGGGTGGGGGAGACATGTGTTTAGAAGGTGGGTGGGGGAGACTATGTGTTTAGAAGGTGGGTGGGGGAGTCGATGTGTTTAGAAGGTGAGGTCGGGGAGACGATGTGTTTAGAAGGTGGGGTGGGGAGACGATGTGTTTAGAAGGGGGTGGGGAGACGATGTGTTTAGAAGGTGGGGTGGGGGAGACGATGTGTTTAGAAGGTGGGGTGGGGAGAACGATGTGTTTTAGAAGGTGGGTCGGGGAGACGATGTGTTTAGAAGGTGGGGTCGGGAGACGATGTGTTTAGAAGGGGGTGGGGAGACGATGTGTTTAGAAGGTGGGTGGAGGAGACGATGTGTTTAGAAGGTGGGGTGAGAGACGATGTGTTTAGAAGGTGGGTGGGAGTCGATGTGTTTTAGAAGGTGGGTGGGGGAGACGATGTGTTTAGAAGGTGGGGTGGAGGAGACGATGTGTTTAGAAGGTGGGGTGGAGGAGACGATGTGTTTAGAAGGTGGGGTGGGGAGTCGATGTGTTTAGAAGGTGGGGTGGGGAGAACGATGTGTTTAGAAGGTGGGGTGGGGAGACGATGTGTTTTAGAAGGTGGGTGGGGGAGACGATGTGTGTTTAGATGGTGGGGTGGGGAGACGATGTGTTTAGAAGGTGGGGTGGGTGAGACGATGTGTTTAGAAGGTGGGTGGGGAGACGATGTGTTTAGAAGGTGGGTGGGGGAGACGATGTGTTTAGAAGGTGGGTGGGGGAGACGATGTGTTTAGAAGGTGGGCGGGGGAGACGATGTGTTTAGAAGGTGGGGTGGGGGAGACGATGTGTTTAGAAGGTGGGGTGGGGGATTGTAGGATAAGAAAAATCTCATGGTGCTTACCACGCGTGCGTGGATGCGTGCCTGTGCGTGCGTGCGTGCGTGCGTGCGTGTGTGCGTGCGTGCGTGTGTGTGTGTGTGTGTGTGTGTGTGTGTGTGTGTGTGTATGTGTGTGTGTGTGTGTGTGTGTGTGTGTGTGTGTGTGTGTGTGTGTGATTCAATTTTAACGTTAATGCACATTATGTGATATTAGACGGGGAACAAACACTACCCCCCATCAACCCCAAAGCAAACAAACAGACAAATTAAACCCTAAGGATGAAACTTGGAAAATACATTTGGTTTAGATGCGAGAGAGAAAATGAGAAGTAGGGGACGGGTGAAGATGGTCCTTTCGTATGTTTGATGTAGTTTAAGCAATAGCTACATGATTGACTCACTTAAAAGTAACCTCATATGCATGAGATGGTAAATGTGAGAAGCTATAAGTACTTACTTATTGGACGCTTTGGTAAAGAAAGAAAGAATTCATAGGTTGAGAGATCAGCTTGTGTGTTCTGTCCGCAAACACATAAGGCATTTTTACTGAATGTTATTGTAAAAGCATCGATTTTCCTCCTATACATAAGGGACGATGACTTTCTGCTGATGTAAGAGGGTGTTTTAATGTTTGCAATATCAAACATGTGTAAATAGTGAGACTCTTTTTTAAATTCTGGAAATGGTTCCAAGCAAATGATTCCGCAACTCTATTATTGTTCTTGAACCGAAAGTGGAAAATTCATCCTATCCTGAGAGACACTGAACTACATTTTGCAGCTTGCTTTGCAGCTCTGTCTACTTTATCGTTATAATAAAATGAAGAACATGACGGTATCCAGTAGAAAGTAATTGCAGGCCTTGTATAGAGAGAGCATGAATTAAACTGCTAATTTCAATCATCATTTCTAATCTATTCTGCAATTTTAAGGATTTCAGTGCCAGCACAGACTTTGAATCAACACTATTGTGGGAAATTTAGTAGATAAATTAACGCCATCAATATTGCAGTAAGTTCTGCAGTAAAAACTGATTTATTTTATTTATTTTTCCCCAGTGAAAATCATTTCTCTACTTTTAAATCGGTATTAGATAAGTAGAGCCCGCATTATTCTGCATTAACGACCCATCTGTGTATACTTTTGAATGATTTGGGTACTTTGCTTCAAGATGAAATTTAACATTGATGACGAAACGCTTGATGACTCCACCTGATCCAGGTCCCAAACCCCATTTTTGTACACACTGTACAAACCCAAACAACAAATCTATTCATATCTATACCAACTCTCCCCTCTCACCCCCACCCCCTCTTTTTATCACTTGACACAAAGGCACAGGCCTTCTCACCCCTCTCTCTCTCTCCCTCTTAGAACGGCATGAGCCGCTGGCTTAACACTATCTGTTACAAGAAAAGTGTGTGTCACGGCGCACAACGTGTTTCGTCATTCTCTTTCCATATCCCTTCCCCTCTCAACCCTCCCTCACTCCTTAACGTGGCAGCGTGACACAGCGAAAAATGTATATGGCATTAAAACACGTTGCTCATCACCGTTCGCCCCCACTCCCCCCCTCCCCCCCCTCCCCCGAACCTGAGCCGCTTCACTTCACACCAAGACCGGCAAACATCCCTCCTTCTCTAGCCCCCCCCCCCCCCCCCCCCCCCCTTCCTTCCATATCCACCGTCAGCACGCTGCCGACAGCTGGTCAATGACGACATTGTGTTTACTCGCACTTATCTCATTAGCATTTGTTCTAAAGATGCGTGCATAAATGATCGCACATTGATCTTGGTGCGGCACAGGATATATTCCCTTGTCTGTGATTGGCCAATCCCCAATCAAAGAGGCCAAAAGACACGTCTCCCCCCTCTCATGGCCCCGAGTGACAGCCTGTCACCAGCGAAAAATCTAGAATACCCAGTTTAGCAGTTCAAATGGGACACTGAGCCGTTCCCACTCACTTTTCCTGGAGACCAGCTGTAGATGAGAACTAAGTAACGAGACAGACGCCAGAGGTGAATCAAGAGAGAGGGCATGGTCATCTCCCTCTGATCTGAATAACCCAGTCTGAAGTTACTGATTCATCACAGAAAAATGTGAGTTGAAACTATGTTTTACATTTCGTATCTATGCATTGATTTTATGTATGACATGCGGTTTAGCTGTGTAACTTTGCGACAATACTTGCTGACATTTTTCAAAATGATGAATGATTATTCTGTGTAGTAGTTTGCTTGCCACCATGTGGTAAAAGCTATCACCATGTGGTCATGATTCTTTGTTTACAATCTGATCATTATTCTTTGTGTTCAACCTGACTTTTGTCAGTATGCAATTCTATCTGTTAAGATGATAATTGAATGATAAATCTAGATCATGAAAACAGTGTCTACACTAGGTGAAAACTGCCAAGCTGATTTATAAATACTGCTGATTGTTGGATGATATGATTTGTAGTGTATGGCTTTAAGTCTACACCACATGTGCACTTGAGCTAAGTGTATCCCAAAAGTTAATGTGATTTAATTCATAAGAAACATTGAAGAGTTATTTGACTGAAACTGTTAGCATTGTATTAGTGTCACCTAACCGTTTGTAAGCTTAACCCAGCCTTTGGATTGATAGGTAGAGTAGAAACTCAACAATAGAGCAAACATTTGCTGGCCGAGTTCTCACACCTCTTCTGAAAGATAAGAGGGTAAATGTGTGAACTCGACAAGCCAGCCACTCAGCTACTTAACTACAGACCAGTTCTCTTTCTTGCAGACCCGAGACCATGGTAACGCTACAAACTGTGGCTAAACCATACACTCTAGCTACGCAAGAAACTGGGGTTATGCCAGACATGGTGGCTGCACCTTAAACCGGGGCTACACTACAACCACTGGGCAAGACAGGTTGTGAAGACACCACAGCCCTGCCATACAGCAACAGGCCTACACAGCAGGATCAGTCACCAGCCACCGGAGAGATCAACTATCCTCTCTGACATAAGCTGAGTTATCATAATCTAAGTGGACTTCTACCCAATTAAGATCAGTTCACTCATAACTTACCCTCACTTTATGATGGAACAGGGAGAACATGTCTATGATTACCACTCTGGCTACTGCACTGTGTGTACGCAAGCGAAGTGGATGTGTATAAGAACATACATTCAGAGTAACATTGACATGCCCACTGTATTCCAACTTAAGCTACGGCACTGAGTGTAAGCAAATAAAGTAGGAGTGAGGTAGGGCACTTAATTTTTGTGGTTCAATGAGAACTAAAACTCAGCCTATAGAACAGACATGTACATACTTACCCATGTGTAAGCAAGTAAAGTTGACGTGTGAAATTGCACTTAACTTGTGTCAGTTCTCTGGTGTTCAATCAGTGTTGAATTTTTGAACTTCTCTCTTTATTCTGTCTCTCAGAGCTCTAAGTACTTTTAAGAGTACAGGCCTAAGGAAACTTGTCTCAGAGCCACTATCGAGTATTTTAACAGTACCCAGAATGAATATATATATATAATATATATATATATATATATATATATATAATATATAAATTATAAACAAAGCTTGCTCTTATGTCTTAGATTGAAGAAATAGGGGAGATACGCATTCATACCTGCAGTGGCAGATGATTCTGCCTAACTAACAGTATGTGCTTGAGTGGGTGGATGGGGAAAAAAATAAAATAAATGCTTCTCAAAATGAGCCTTCAGCAAGCTTATATTATCCAAGCGGGAGAGACATCCTCCAATAGGGAGGGAAACTCACTAACATATAACTCCTGGTCATATACCGATATTTCGAAAACTTGGTGGTTTCTCCTCAGTGACCGCGGAAAGTGGTAATTTGACTCCTCTGCCTTTTCAGTTTTAAGAAGAATGCAATCCCAGAAAAGGCTGGTGAGCAATACCGTAGTATGTTTGTTGAGTTTTCAAAAAACCAACCAAAGGTGCCATCTAAGAAGAAAAAGAAAATCATGAAAGAGCAAAACAAGCTACATTTTCTTGTGAAAAGTAGAAAATATAAAAAGATATTCTCTAAGACACAAGTGCTGAGGGCCAGTTCTTGGAATGAATCCGCAAGGGACTAAAATACAACAAACTAATAAATTCCAAGGATAAGTACTGAGCACCGTTCCAGCAACTTACAGAGCAGCTTGGTGTTGCAATGACTGCAAGAAATATTGAATTGTAAACAAGCCTGCTCTTATGTCTTAGATTGAAGAAATAGGGGAGATACGCATTCATACCTGCAGTGGCAGATGATTCTGCCTAACTAACAGTATGTGCTTGTATGGTTTATATATATATAATATATATATATATATATATATATATATATATATATATATATATATAGATCAGTATATATTATATATATATATATATATATATATAATATATATATATATATATATATATAATATATATATATAATAGATCAGTATATTTAAAATGCCTAAAACAATTTTTTAAGTGCTCAACCCCTTGGGGCCCGGGAGCAACATTAGTTAAAACAAGTTAAAAAATGAATCTTAAAACTATCTACAAATTTGTTTCGAGCGTGTTGTGCTGTCATCAGGATGGTTTTTGGTTTGCCCACCGCCGATGTTATATAGCGTGTGGCTCCCGTTTGCGGTTGTTTGCACGTGCGGGTTGGCTGCACGTGTTTTTGGGGGGGCATTCAGGTTTTTGTTTTGGGTGTGTTCACTAACAACGATTTCCATTTATGCCTGCAGTTGTTTACTATTTCTGTTTTGGTGTTTAAAGTTGCTAAGTGTGGTTTGCATAGTATTAACCATTTTTCAGTTAAACATAGGTTGCACCTTTTTGAAACATTGCTGTATGGTGATGCTCTTTTTATGATTTTCCAGGATATATTGTAGCTTGTTTTTGCGTCTTTAAGTTTCCAGATATATTTGCTCAGTTCTGTTTGGTTTTTATATTTTTCTTTATTAAATGACTGTTTGTGGTTTGCATATCTGGTTTTGAAGTGGTTTTCAGTGATCCCTATGTATGTTTCTTTTTCATTTTCTGATGTCACAGTAGCCTGGTATACAATGTTATTGTGAAGACATTTATTGTTTAGTGGGCACTGCTCCTTTCTGGTGCAATTGCAAGATTTCCTTTCTTCACCCTTCTTTGCTGTGTTGATTTTCATTTTGTTGGATGCGTCAATTAGGTTTTTGAGGTTGGGCATACATGAGTACGATAGTTTGACAGTGTTTGTGTTAAATATTTTGGACAGTTTGTGTTCTTTTGGAAATGAAGTTGTTAGGATTTTGAAGAATTCTTTCCCTATGTTTGTTTTGAGTTCCCGTCGTATGGGGGTTATACCATATGATTTTTCTTTTCCTATTTTTCTTGCTTTTATTTGTGTTGTTGTCTGGGTTGTATTGTAATTTGTAATTGTATCCACTTGTTTGTAGTGCCTCCTGGTATTCTACTGCTGCATTGTTGAACACTCTCTCACTGCATGACAGGTTTGATAGTCTCTTGTTTATGCCATGGGGTATGGTCTTTAATACAGATGGTGATGGTTACTTTTGGTGTGTACATAAAGAGGTGTATCGTTGGGTTTCTTGTATGGTTTATATATGTGATTGTTGAGATCCAGTGTTATGTCTAAGTAGTTCACTACCTTTTTGTTTGCTTCAATGGTAATCTTTAAGTTGTGGTTTTGGAAGATTTTGCATAGTTCTTTCTTCTTGTTTTCGATGGTTCTTGGATTTTTTTTTTTTTTTTTTTTTTTGCTGTCCCAACCTCTGCGCTACCTCAAAGGCAGTGCACCCACGCCGCTCATTCTGACACCCCGTCCACAGCCATAGCTCGGCTGGCCATGGTCCCATGGTTACGTCGAATGGTTACGTTGATGGTGCAGAAACATGTGAACTGGTCGGACTATTCATGCTGTCCAACATCAAGAAAAACCTCGGAAAACAAGTCGGACTATACAGAGACGATGGCCTTGCTGTACTAACCAACAATCCAAGAACCATCGAAAACAAGAAGAAAGAACTATGCAAAATCTTCCAAAACCACAATTTAAGATTACCATTGAAGCAAACAAAAAGGTAGTGAACTACTTAGACATAACACTGGATCTCAACAATCACATATATAAAGCATACAAGAAACCCAACGATACAACTCTTTATGTACACACCAAAAGTAACCATCCACCGTCTGTATTAAAGACCATACCCCATGGCATAAACAAGAGACTATCAAACCTGTCATGCAGTGAGAGAGTGTTCAACAATGCAGCAGTAGAATACCAGGAGGCACTACAAACAAGTGGATACAATTACAAATTACAATACAACCCAGACAACAACACAAATAAAAGCAAGAAAAATAGGAAAAGAAAAATCATATGGTATAACCCCCCATACGACGGAAACTCAAAACAAACATAGGGAAAGAATTCTTCAAAATCCTAACAACTTCATTTCCAAAAGAACACAAACTGTCCAAAATATTCAACAAAAACACTGTCAAACTATCGTACTCATGTATGCCCAACCTCAAAAACCTAATTGACGCATCCAACAAAATGAAAATCAACACAGCAAAGAAGGGTGAAGAAAGGAAATCTTGCAATTGCACCAGAAAGGAGCAGTGCCAACTAAACAATAAATGTCTTCACAACAACATTGTATACCAGGCTACTGTGACATCAGAAAATGAAAAAGAAACATACATAGGGATCACTGAAAACCACTTCAAAACCAGATATGCAAACCACAAACAGTCATTTAATAAAGAAAAATATAAAAACCAAACAGAACTGAGCAAATATATCTGGAAACTTAAAGACGCAAAAACAAGCTACAATATATCCTGGAAAATCATAAAAAGAGCATCACCATGCAGCAATGTTTCAAAAAGGTGCAACCTATGTTTAACTGAAAAATGGTTAATACTATGCAAACCACACTTAGCAACTTTAAACACCAAAACAGAAATAGTAAACAACTGCAGGCATAAATGGAAATCGTTGTTAGTGAACACACCCAAAACAAAAACCTGAAAGCCCCCAAAAAACACGTGCAGCCAACCCGCACGTGCAAACAACCGCAAACGGGAGCCCACACGCTATATAACATCGGCGGTGGGCAAACCAAAAACCATCCTGATGACAGCGCAACACGCTCGAAACAAATTTGTAGTAGATAGTTTTAAGATTCCTCTTTTAACTTGTTTTAACTATATATATATATATATATATATATATATATATATAATATATATATATAATATATTGTTTTGATGACCGGTACCGGAACGTTGCTCCTTCCACTACTGATTAGAGAGAGGGTGGCGGTGAAATATTAATATAATTCTCATGGAGAAGATATTCATAGTCCTCCGCCTTGAGGACTCACCGACCACTCCCAGCTCTCGTCACACATTGCTTGCTGCTATATTGATATTGTCCTTTTTAAAATCAGTGTGGTCAATATCAAAATGGGCCTTTTGAAGTTCCCAAGGTGGTGCAGGGAAAAAGGATGGCCTAGCAGATAGACTTTGCTTCAACAGTAATGCCCGTGGCTTGCCTAAGCTCAGATGTATACGTTGCTGAAGCTGCCTGAGAGGATACTGTTTTTGCACGTGTAGGAAAGTCGACATCTGACCGAATTTTCATCAAATCGTCAAACTGGCAAACTTCTTATCATAACTTTTGTGGCAGTCACTTCCCTCTGATTATCTAAGGGTGAAATTCGAGCTTCGTTATATGTTCGAAGACAAGATGCATGGGTGGGAAGACCCAAAGCAAGTTTGAGCGCTTTGCATTGCACACTCTGAAGCTTCTTCAGTAAATATTTCGGTGCACTGAAAAACACTTCTTGCGCGTATGTTGATTTTGATCATATTAGAGATTTACATAGATAAAGTAGAGTGGACGTATCTTGTCCCCATATCTGTGTACCCGCAATTTTGAGAAAATTTAAAGTGTTCTTCGTTTTTGTTAGCAAATAATCTATATGTTGATTCCGAGACATTTTCGATGTGAGGTAAACGCCCCAAAACTTGATTTGTAAAGCATAATAAAGAATTACACCATTTATTTGAAAAAAGGCATTTTGTTGAGATTTGAGCCACTGTTGAATAAAACAATGTTTGTTTTCTTTCTGTACATACATT
>CM031606.1:2720734-2739479 GCA_018398815.1 Conus ventricosus
AGTTGAATACGTGTTCCTGATTCGAGTTTGAATTTCATTACTCTTTAGAAAAATTTGATACAATCATAAATATGACCGGGCAGACCGACCGTTTTGTATAATTTAAGTAAGAGCTGAGAATACCAGAATTGATCGTTAGCCTTATTTACATAAACAAATGTCGCTAATATACATTTACGTCCAGCAAACTGCTTCTTTATGTCTGTTTAAGTTTCACCAAGAGTTCTGTTGTCGATCTACTCTTTCTGAATCCAGCCTGATTTATGGGTATTATTTCGTTCTTCTTACAAAAGTGTACAAGTCTGTACAAAAAAAAGATTCTTTCCAAACGTTTGCTTACATGGGATGTCAATGCTATAGGTCTCTCTCTATATATTGTCTTATGTCAGTGCAGCTTTTGCCATATTTGTGAATGGCAGATATCTATGCTCGAAACAGAAACATTAATAATAAGATGCAAAGCATATACACGTACTCCCAGTTTATCCTGAATACGCGCGAGATATTCTATAAAGAAAAAAAACCGTCTTGGGCTGGTGTAACCGTTAGTAATGGCTATTCTGGTAAACATCGGCCATCGTCTGTGACCTAAAATGAACATAATTACACATTTTCAGAAAGATCGGCCAAGGACTTTCTGAGATTAAAGATAAAGAAGAAAACCATTACAGCCGTTAGTAATGGCTATAACGGTAAACTAAAACATCGGGCATTATTCGTAACCCATAATGAACATACCTGCTAATGTTCACAAAGATCGGCCAAGTACTTTCTGAGACATTCCATGAAAAAGAAAAACAACCGTTACAGGCCGTTACAGCCGTTAGTAACGGTATAACGGTAAACTAAAACATCGAACATTATTTGTGACCCATAATGAACATATCTACGAATTTTCAGAAAGATCGGCCAAGTGCTTTCTGAGATATTCTATAAAGAAGAAAAACCGTTACAGGCCGTTACGGCCGTTAGCAACGGCTATAACGGGGTAAACTAAAACATCAGGCATCACTCGTGACCCATAATGAACATACCTGCTAATTTTCACAAAGATCAGCCAAGTACTTTCTGAGATATTCCATAAAGAAGAAAAAGCGTTACAGGCCGTTACTGCCGTTAGCAACGGCTGTAACGATAAACTAAAACATCGGGCATCATCCGTGACCCATAATAAACATACCTACAAATTTTCAGAAAGATCGGCCAAGTACTTTTTAATATATTCTAAAAAGAAGAAAAACCGTTACAGGCTTATACAGCCGTTAGTAACGACTTTAACGGGAAAACTAAAACATCGGGCATCATCCGTGACCCATAATTAACATACCTGCTAAATTTAACAAAGATCGGCCAAGTACTTTCTGAGATATTCCATAAAGAGGAAAAAGCGTTACAGGCCGTTACAGCCCTTAGTAACGGCTGTAACGGTAAACTAAAACACCGGGCATCATTCTTGACCCATAAGGAACATACCTACACATTTTCAGAAAGATCGACCCAGTAGTTTTATCTGGAGCGAGTGGAACACATTTTGACCACGGACAGACACACAGACAGCATTTCTTCTTTCCCATTCTAAAGTACTCACTGTTCTTTTAAGAACGCACGCACAAACGCGCCCGCACACACACACACACACACACACACACACACACACACACACACACACACACACACTTTTCTGTATTTTGATTGATTTATTCGACAGTATCAAACACACCCGTACAAACGTGTGTATGTTGATCCGTCTAATAAGGAATGTGGCGGATGTTTAATTTGCTGGCGTGGTCTTCATCGTATCATCTTGCTGCTGACGTCTGTCGCCATTACTACTGCAAGAGAAGAAAAAGAAGGAAAAAATGACGAGAAGGAAGAGGAGAAGGACGTGGAGGAGGAGGACGAGAGAGAGAGAGACTTGACACTTTAATATTCTGTTGTCATTACCAAAGACGTCTTTGAGAGAGAGAGAGAGAGAGAGAGAGAGAGAGAGAGAGAGAGAGAGAGAGAGAGAGAGAGAGAGAGAGAGAGGTGGGCAATTAAAAAAGAATACATAACAAAACGAAAAACAAAACCACACATTCTGAAGGAGGTAATGACCGGTGGGAGTGTCATGTCCACCTTCGAGATGCTCTATGGTAACCAAGAGGCAGTATCAGTATTGACAAGCACCAAACCGTTATCACTGGTGAAGTCTAGTAGGTATAGTACTTTGACATTAGCGGTCTGATGACAACAGAGACAACAGAAATGTCGGTCTGATGACAACAAGGACAACAGAAATGTCAGTCTGATGACAACAGGGACAACAGAAATGTCGGTCTGATGACAACATGACAACAGAAATGTCGGTCTGATGACAACAGTGACAACAGAAATGTCGGTCTGATGACAACAGGGACAACAGAAATGTCGGTCTGATGACAACATGACAACAGAAATGTCGGTCTGATGACAACATGACAACAGAAATGTCGGTCTGATGACAACAGTGACAACAGAAATGTCGGTCTGATGACAACAGTGACAACAGAAATGTCGGTCTGATGACAACATGGACAACAGAAATGTCGGTCTGATGACAACAGTGACAACAGAAATGTCGGTCTGATGACAACAGTGACAACAGAAATGTCGGTCTGATGACAACATGGACAACAGAAATGTCGGTCTGATGACAACATGGACAACAGAAATGTCGGTCTGATGACAACATGGACAACAGAAATGTCGGTCTGATGACAACATGACAACAGAAATGTCGGTCTGATGACAACATGGACAACAGAAATGTCGGTCTGATGACAACATGGACAACAGAAATGTCGGTCTGATGACAACATGACAACAGAAATGTCGGTCTGATGACAACATGACAACAGAAATGTTTCCAATCTTCTCGGCATCTGCACCAATCTTGGCACTAGAGTCGCCATGACGACGAGTATGTCTTTCTTATCAATCCTATAACGACTGTTTACAGCTGGGAGTAGAATTCTTCAATCTGGTCATATCATCATTTTTTGACGTAGGGGCATACGTTTGCTCGACAATGACGTTGGCTGGTTTCGCTCGCAGGTGTATGGTTTTAATCCTGCAGGCAGGCGTATAGTAGAAAGAAACTCGTGGAGAGCGTGGCAGCAAAGAGTCCTCAGAAGAGAAGCCCCCTTCAAGCAAGTGTTTCGGCCCTTATCTCCTGACACTCTAGGGGGGTTGGGCCACACCCGGTTCATGACTCCGGATGTCCCTCTGCTGCCCCCCCCCCCCCCCCCTTCTTTTTCCCCATCTTGGGACGAGCCATGGCTGGGATTCGAACCCATGACCCTCTGGACATGCTCATTTTCTACTTAATGACTCGCGCTTTAACCACTGAGCCACAGGGAGACCTGATATTTGTAGGGAAATTAAGCCTTAGGAAGTTCACTTTTGTTCCTCCTTGACCAGATCCAGCTTGAACACCTCTCTGCCGCTTCTGCCATTGCTTTCAGGGCTCTGGTTTTTTCCTTCCCTGCAACTGAGAGCTGTTTCATGAGGCTGTATGCAGACGTTCCTACAAATCCCCTAGCTCCAATAGTTTTTCCAAGCCTTGTTTTTCAGCTGGCAGTGCGGTCTTCTTGAGGTTGTTCTTTTGGACTCTGATCTTGTCCATCTTTTCTTGGCGTCTGGATTTCTTTGGAGGTGTTTTCTCTTTGGGTAGTTTTACTCCATAAGCGTCTCTACATGTGGCATACACAATGTCTCCATATGTGGCTAGTTTGTGTTCCAGGGTGCTTTTCCCTATCAGTGCATCGAGACTTTGGACGATTTTTGCATCCAGTTTCTCCCAATCTTCAGTTTCGTTTGCTCGTGGCAGGTTGAGTTTCAGGCGCCTGGCATCGAGGGCCTGTGCAAATTCCTCATCCGAACCAACAGCGTGGATGTCCTTGGCACTGTGGTTTAAATCCTGGCCTTAAACCACAGTTCTTATCTGCTGATGCAGTGCGCTGCTGCTCATTCAGATGAGTCTTCACACATCCCATCTTTGTTCTGTGGATCTTCATGCCACGGGTGGTAGCGAAACGCTTTCCACAGACACATGGATATTCCATTTGGTCCATGTTCATAGTCCGTTTGGGATTTGCAGTCGTGATTGGTTGAGCACCGATGGATTCATCATTCTCTCCCCCTTTCGGTGAATCCTGGGAGCATCTTTTCCTTTTATTCTTAGTAGCCACATGTTTAAGGCAAAGTGGGGAGCCAGCCCACAGAGCCCTTGGTTCTGGTCTTTCCCAGTGTCCTCCGGTCTTTCCCGGACGTCCTCCGGCCTATTCCCGGAAGTCAATGGTTTACCCATGCATCAGTAGAAAGAAACTCGTGGAGAGCGTGGCAGCAGAGAGTCCTCAGAAGGGAAGCCCCCTTCAAGCAAGTGTTTCGGCCCTTATCTCCTGACACTCTAGGGGGGTTGGGCCACACCCGGTTCATGACTCCGGATGTCCCTCTGCTGCCCCCCTTTTTTTCCCCCATCTTGGGACGAGCCATGGCTGGAATTCGAACCCATGACCCTCTGGACATGCTCATTTTCTACTTAATGACTCGCGCTTTAACCACTGAGCCACAGGGACACCTGATATTTGTAGGGAAATTAAGCCTTATGAAGTTCACTTTTGTTCCTCCTTGACCAGATCCAGCTTGAACACCTCTCTGCCGCTTCTGCCATTGCTTTAAGGGCTCTGGTTTTTTCCTTCCCTGCAACTGATATAATTTTAATCCTGCAGGAAACAGAGTAACATTACACCACAGCGTTTTATGCTCCTGTTCACAAGAAATCCCAATTCCTGTGTACAAATGTTGCTCGTCTTCTTCACTGTAGCATAGACGTGCTGTCTGCACTTTGTTGTTCTTGCATTGTATTCTGCAGAGGTCGAGAACATACCAGGAGAATCTTTCCATTTCATGGGTCTGGTCTTTTCACTTTCCAGCAAGCGTGAGGTGTCTCAAGTTCCTTGGGGCAAATGTAATGACGTTTCATCGACCCATTCTCTGTGGCTTTCCTCCAGAGGCACATGTAATGACGTTTCATCGACCCATTCTCTGTGGTTTTCCCCCAGAGGCACATGTAATGACGTGTCATCGACCCATTCTCTGTGGCTTTCCCCCAGAGGCACATGTAATGACGTGTCATCGACCCATTCTCTGTGGCTTTCCCCTAGAGGCACAGTGTTCGCGTCTGCCCCGTTGGAGGTCGACGGATGGCGCAGTCGTTAGACCAGGCTGCGACAACCCGGTATGATCTGTGTCTTTTCTTATTCCATGTGGCGTTTCTTGGAAATTCGACCATGGCTAATCCAGCCCTCTGAAGGTTGCATATTCTTGACATGGCTACATGTATGTATAGTATGTATAAACGAATGTATTTAATATATGCATGTATGAATGTATGCATGTATATATGTTTGTATGTATGTATAAATGTATGTATGTATGTATGTATGTATGTATGTATGCAGTATGTATGTATGTTTGTGTATGGAGAGGGGGGGAGAAGAGAGAGAGAGAGAGGAGAGAGAGAGAGAGAGAGAGAGAGAGAGAGAAGAGAGAGAGAGGGAGAGATTCTTTGCTTCTGTCAGCACCTGTGTGGCTGACAATGCTTGTCATTAAACCGTAAAACTGACCCCTCTGACCGTTCATTAAACCGTAAAGTTGACCAATCTGACTGTTCATTAAACTGTAAAACTGACCACTCTGACCGTTCATTAAACCGTAAAGCTGACCACTCTGACTGTTCATTAAACTGACCACTCTGACCATTCATTAAACCGTAAAGCTGACCACTCTGATGTTCGTTAAACCGTAAAGCTGACAACTCTGACTGTTCAGTAAACCATAAAACTGACCACTCTGACTGTTCATTAAACCGTAAAGCTGACCACTCTGACTGTTCATTAAACCGTTAAAACTGACCACTCTGACTGTTCATTAAACCGTAAAACTGAAAATTCTGACTGTTCATTAAACCGTAATGCTGACCACTGACCGTTCATTAAACCATAAAGCTGACAACTCTGACTTCATTAAACTGTAAAGCTGACCACTTCGACTTTTCATTAAACTGTAAAACTGACCACTCTGACCGTTCATTAAACCGTAAAACTGACCACTCTGACTGTTCATTAAACCGTAAAACTAACCACTCTGATTGTTCATTAAACCGTAAAAGTGACCACTCTGACTGTTCTTTAAACCGTAAAACTGACCACTCTGACCGTTCATTTAAAACGTAAAGCTGACCACTCTGACTGTTTCATTAAACCGTAAAACTGACAACTCTGACTGTTCATTAAACCGTAAAACTGACCACTCTTACCGTTCATTAAACCCTAAAACTGACCACTCTGACCGTTCATTAAACCGTAAAGCTGACCACTCTAACCGTTCATTAAACCGTAACGCTGACCACTCTGTTCATTAAACCATAAAGCTGACCACTCTGACCGTTCATTAAACCGTAAAGCTGACCAATCTGACCGTTCATTAAACCGTAAGCTGACCACTCTGTTCATTAAACCGTAAAGCTGACCACTGTTCATTAAACCGTAAAACTGACCACTCTGTTCATCAAACCGTAAAACTGACCACTCTGTTCATTAAACCGTAAAGTTGACCACTCTGACTGTTCATTAAACCGTAACGTTGACCCCTCTGTTCATTAATCCGTAAAACTGACCACTCTGACTATCCGTTAAACTGTAAATCTGACCACTCTGACTATTCATTAAACTGTAAAGCATACCAGTCTGATTGTTGATTAAACTGTAAAGCTGACCATTCTGACTATTCATTAAACCGTAAAGTTGACAACTCTGTTCATTAAACCGTAAAGCTGACCACTCTGACTATTCATTAAACTGTAAAGCTGACCACTCTGACTATTCATTAAACTGTAAAGCTGGCCACTCTGACTATTCATTAAACTGTAAAGCTGACCACTCTGACTGGTGATGAAACTGTAAGCTGACCACTGTGACTGTTGATTAAACTGTAAAGCTAACCACTGTGACTATTCATTAATCTGTAAGCTGACCACTGTGACTATTCATTGAACTGTAAAGCAGACCACTCTGACCGTTCGTTAAACCGAAAAACGACCACTCTGACTGTTCATTAACCGTAAAACTGACCACTCTGTTCATTAAACGGTAAAGTGACCACTCTGACTATTCATTAAAACCGTTAAAACTGTACCACTATGCCCGTTCATTAAAACCGTGAAGCTGAACACTCTGACTGTTCATTAAACGTAAAACTGACCACTCTGACCGTTCATTAAACCGTAAAAACTGACCCCCTCTGACTGTTCATTAAACCGTTAAAGCTGACCACTCTGACTGTTCATTAAACCCGTAAAACTGACAACGCTGACTGTTCATTTAAACAGTAAAACTGACCATTCTGACTGTTCATTAAACCGTACGCGTAAAACTGACCACTGACCGTTCATTAAACCGCCCAAAGCTGACCACTCTGATATTCATTAAACTGGGAAAAGGTGAACACTCCGACTTTTCATTAAACTGTAAAACTGACCACTTGACGTTCATTAAACCGTAAAACTGACCACTCTGACTGTTCATTAAACGGTTAAAACAAACCACTCTGGGGTGTTCATTAAACGTAAAGGGTGACCACTCTGGGTGTTCATTAAACCCTGAAACTGACCACTCTGACTGTTCATTAAACCCTAAAACTGACCAGTCTGACCGTTCATTAAACCGTAAAGCTGACCACTCTGGGCCCATCACTAAAACCCTAAAGTGACCATCTGACCCTTTTATTAAACCGTAAAGCTGACCACTCTGTTCATTAAAAACCTCAAGCTGACAACTCTGTTCATTAAACCGAAAAACTGACCAGTCTGTTCATTAAACCGTAAAGCTGACCACTCTGACTGTTCATTAAACCGTAAAGCTGACCACTCTGTTCCTTAAACCGTAAAAAGCTGACCACTGTTCATTAAACCCTAAAACTGACCACTCTGTTCATTAAACCGTAACACTGGGCCACTCTGTTCATTTAAACCGTAAAGCTGACCACTCTGTTCATTAAAACCGTTAAAAACTTTTCCACTCGACTATCGTTAAACTGTAAAGCTGACCACTCTGACTATACAGTAAACTGTAAAGCTGACCACTCTGACTATTCATTAAACCGTATAGCTGACCACTCTGACTGGTGATGAGACTGTAAGCTGACCCCTCTGACTGTTATTAAACTGTAAAGCTGACCACTCTGACCGTTTGTTAAACCGAAAAAAAAGGGGCCACTCTGACTTCATTAAACAGTAAAACTGACCACTCTGACTTGTTCATTGAACCGTAAACCCCTAACCGCTCTGCTGTTCATTAAACTGTAAAAATGACCACTCTGACCGTTCATTAAACCGTAAAGCTGACCACTCTGACCGTACATTAAACCGTAAAGCTGACCACTTGGCCGTTCATTAACCGTAAAGCTGACCACTCTGTTCATTAAACCATAAAGTGACCACTCTGTTCTGTTCATTAAACCATAAAACTGACCACTTCTGTTCATTAAACCGTTAAGCTGACCACTCTGTTCATTAAACCCTAAAGCGGACCACTCCGATGTTCATTAAACCCTAAAGTTGACCCTCTGTTCTTTAAACGTAAAACTTACCCCGCTGCTATCCGTTAAACTGTAAAGCTGACCCCTCTGATATTCATTAAAATGTAAAGTGACCACTCTGATATTCATTAAACTGTACAGCTGGCTACTCTGACTATTCATTAAACTGTAAAGCTGGCCACTTGAATGGTGATGAGACTGTAAGCTGACCACTCTGATGTTGATTAAATGTAAAGTGACCACTGTGACTATTCATTAATCTGTAAAGCTGACCACTCTGACTATCATTGAACTGTAAAGCAGACCACTCTGGGCCGTTCGTTTAAGCGAAAAATGACCTATCTGACGTTCTGAAACCGTTAAAACTGACCACTCTGTTTATTAAACGGGAAAATTGACCACTTACTGTTTATTAAACCGTAATGCTGACCACTGACCGTTCATTAAACCGCAAAGCTGACACTCTGACTATTCCCTTAAACTGTAAAAGCTGACCACTCCGACCTTTTTATTAAACTGTAAAACTGACCCTTCTGACCGTTCATTAAACCGTAAAACTGACAACTCAGACTGTTTCATTAAAACCCTAAAAACTAACCACTCTGACTGTTCATTAAGCCGTAAAGTGACCACTCTGACTGTTCTTTAAAAACCCTAAAAAAGACCACTTGACCGTTCATTAAAACGTAAAGCTGACCACTCTGACTGTTCATTAAACCGTAAAACTGACCACTCTGTTCATTAAACCGTAAAACTGACCACTCTGACCTTTCATTAAACCGTAAAGTGACCACTCTTACCGTTCATTAATCCGTAAAGTTGACCACTCTGACCGTTCATTAAACCGTAAAGCTGACCACTCTGACCGTTCATTAAACCCTAAGCTGACCACTCTGTTTTTTAAACCATAAAACTGGGCCACTCTGTTCATTAAACCGAAAAACTGACCAGTCTGTTCATTAAACCGTTAAAGCTGACCACTCTGACCGTTCATTAAACCGTAAAATGACCATTTCTGTTCCTTAAAACCCTAAAGCTGACCCCTGTTATTAAACCGTTAAAAATTTACCACTCTGTTCATTAAACCGTAAAACTGACCCCTCTGTTCAATAAACCGTAAAGCTGACCACTCTGACTGTTCATTAAACCGTAAAGTTGCCCCCCTGTTTATTAAATCGTAAAATGTACCACTCTCACTATCCGTTAAACTGTAAAGCTGACCACTCTGACTATTCATTAAACTGTAAAGCTGACCACTCTGACTATTTATTATAGACTGTAAAAGGGAAGACCAGACTGACTGTTGATTAAACTGTAAAGCTGACCACTCTGACTATTCATTAAACGTAAGTGACCACTGTGGTATTTATTAATCTGAAAAGCTGACCACTTGACTATTCATTGAACTGTAAAGCAGGGCCACTTGACCGTTCGGTAAACCGAAAAACTGCCACTTGACTGTTCAATAACAGTAAAACTGACCACTCTGACCGTTCATTAAAAACCCTAAAGCTGACACTCTGGGCCGTTCATTAAACCGTAAAGCTGACCACTCTGACCGTTTATTAAACCGTAAAGCTGACCACTTGTTCATTAAACCGAAAAACTGACCAGTCTATTCATTAAACCGTAAAGCTGACCACTTGACCGTTCATTAAACCGTAAGCTGACCATTCTGTTCCTTAAACCCTAAAAACTGACCACTGTTCATTAAACCGTTAAAACTGACCACTCTGTTCACTGAATCGTAAAACTGATCACTCTGGTTCATTAAAGCGTAAAGCGGACCACTCCGACTGTTCATTTTAAACTTGTAAAGTTGACCCCTCTGTTCATTTATCCGTAAAAAATTACCACTCTGGGCTATCCCTTAAACGTAAAGCTGACCACTCTGTCTATTCATCAAACTGTAAAGCTGACCCCCTCTGACCGTTCGTTAAAGCGAAAAACTGACCAATCTGACTGTTAATTAAACCGTAAAATGATCACTCTATTCATTAAACGGTAAAACTGACCACTCTGATGTTCATTAGACCGTAAAACTGACCATTCTGACTGTTCATTAAACCGTAATGCTGACCACTGACCGTTCATTAAACCGCAAAGCTGACCACTCGACTATTCATTTAAAAAGTTAAAAGCTGACCCTCCGAATTTTCATTAAACTGTAAACTGACCCCTCTGACCGTTCATTAAAACCCTAAAAGTGGACAACTCTGACTGTTCTTTAAACCGTAAAACTGACCACTCTGACCGTTCATAAAACGTAAAGCTGACCACTCGACTGTTCATTAAACTGTAAAGCGACCACTGTGACTATTCATTAATCTGTAAAGCTGACCACTCGACTATTCATTGAACTGGGAAAGCAGGACCACTCTGACCGTTCGTTAAACCGAAAAATTGACCACTCTGATTTTTCAATAAACAGTAAAACTGACCACTCTGACTGTTCATTAAACCGTAAAAAGACCATTTGACCGTTCATTTAACCGTAACACTGACCACTCTGACCCTTCATTAAACCGTATTTAAAACTGACCACTCGACCGTTCATTAAACCGTAAAGCTGACCACTCTGACAGTTCATTAATCCGTAAAGCAGACCACTCTGTTCATTTAAACCCAAAAACTGACCAGTCTGTTCATTAAACCGTAAAGCTGACCCCTCAGCCGTTAATTAAACCGTAAAGCTGACCATTCTGTTTCATTAAACCCTAAAATTGACCACTCTGTTCTTTAAACCGTAACACTGACAACTCTGTTCATTAAAACCCTTTAAAACTGACCACTCTGACTGTCATTAAACCGTAACGTTGACCCCTCTGTTCATTAAAACCCAAAAACTTACCACTCTGACTATCCGTTAAAAATGTAAAGCTCCACTCTGAATTTTTAAAAATGTAAATGACCCCCTTTTAAACAAAAAATTAAAAGGAAATTTTGAAAAAAAAATGTAAAGCGACCTTGATTTTATTAAACGTAAAGTGACCCCTTTCCCTTAAAAAAACCTAAAATTTCCAACTGCATTAAAGAAAACGACCATCTGACTTTATTAAAGGAAACAACCCCCTTGGGTTCTTAAAAAAAACCCATTGTTCATTTAAAAAAAAACCCCCTTTTTTTTTTTAAACTAAAACTCCCCCCTTGCTTTTTAAAAAAAAGTTAAAAACAATGTCAAATTGTTTAGGTTTTGCAGAGTTTCAACTTACGGGTTTTAAAAAAGTAAGTGGCACCTTACATTTAATCAACCTTAAACTACCCCCAATTAAAAAATGTAAAACTGGCCATCACTTTATTAAACTTAAAAATGGACTTACTGTTATAATGTAAGCTGACCCTTCTTATTAAAAGTAAAGCGACCACTTGGTTCTTTAAGAAACTGACCATCTATCCATTAACGTAAAGCGACCCCTGGGTTTTTAAACCGAAAAAATACCAACTAATGTTCATTAAACCGTAAAGGACCCCAATCGTTCTTTAAAACGTAAAACTAAACCACTCTGCGTTCATTAAACCAAAAATGACCACCGACGTTTTTAAAAAGTAAAAACTGACCACTCGACCGTTATTAAAAAAAAATGACCCCCGACGTTTAAAACCGTAAAAAATGCCACCCGACTTTATTAAAAACCTAAAATTTCCCCAAACCGGTTTTAAACCGTAAAATGACACTTATTTTAAACCTAAAATTACCTTTTATTAAAAACCAAAACCACCGCCGTTCATTAACCCTAAAGCTGACCACTATCATTAAACCAAAACCACTCTTTCTAAAAACCGAAAAATGACCACCCTTTATTAAAAACCCTAAACGCCACTCCGTTCATTAAACCGTAAAGCTGACCACTCGTTCCTTAAACGTAAAGTGACCCTGTTCATTTAAAACCCAAAAAAAACCCTCGTTCTTAAAAAGAAACACCAGTTTCATTAAAACCGTAAAACGACCCCTTACTGTTTTTAAAAATAAAGGACCCCTTTCCCTTAAACCGAAAAATTTCCACTCTGTATGTTTTAAAGTAAAGCGACCATCGACATTTTTTAAACTGTAAAAAATCCGACTTTATTAAATGAAAACGACCATCTGAATTTTAAAAACCGGGAAACCGTTTTAACCTAAAGCCAATGCGCCCTTACCGTTTTAAAGCGTCCCACCGACTTTCATGACTTAAAACCAAAAACCCCTGACCGTCTTAAAAAAAACGACACTTTTCATTAAAAAAATAAAACTGACCCAAACCAAAAAACCCCTTAAAAAGAAAAAGCCTCCCTTTAAAAAAAACCATTGACCCTTAAACCAAACTACCCCTGCCTTTCTTAAAATGAAAGCTGCCCTCTGTTATTAAAAAATAAAGGGCCACTCTGTTTTATTAAACCAAAACCCATCTGTTTAAAACCCAAACGGGGCCACTCCGACTTTATAAAAAAGTTGACCCCTTGTTTTAAACCCAAAAATCCCCAAAAAATCCTTAAAGTAAACGACCACCTTTTTAAAACGAAAAAATGGCCTCCCATTATTAAACTAAAGGGGCCCCGGGTTTTAAAGTTAAAAACCCCCCTTTTTTTTTAAAAAAAAACTGCTTTTAATCGAAAACTGACCATTGAATTTTTTTAACGAAGCGAACCCTCTGAAATTTTTTAACGAAAAAAAAAACCCTCGACTTTAAATTAAACCGAAAACTGACCCTTTTGTTCATTAAAAAGTAAAATGAAACCCCCGATTTTTAAAAGTAAAACCGACCATCTGACGTTTCATTAAAATAAGCTGACACTGACCGTCATTAAAAAGAAAGCTGACCACTTGACTATTCATTAAACTGTAAATGACCCTCCCCTTTTTTTTTGAAAAAAAACCCCCCTCCCTTCTTAAACCAAAAAAAGACCTCTGACTGTTCAATAAAAAAGAAAAAATTTTTTAGTTTTTCTTTAAAAGTAAAACTGACCACTCGCCTTTTAAAATAAACACCACTTTTTCTTAAACCAAAAAACCCCCTTGCCCTTTAACTTTAAACGACCCTTTAATTGGGGGCAACCCCTTGACCTTTTTAAACCCAAACTACCACCTGACTTTTCTAAACGTAAAAGACCCCAACCTTAAAAAAAACCCGACCCCCCCCTTTTTAAACTGGGCCCCCTGTTCATTTAAAATAAAGTGCCACCCTTTTTTTTTAAAGAAAAAGACCCCTTTTTAAATAAAAAAAAGACCCCTTGTTTTAAACTAAAGGGACACCCCTTTTTCATAAACCTTAAATTTCCCCTCTGTTCGTAAAACCCAAATACCACCTGAAATTTAAATTAAACTGCCACTCCGTTCATTTTTTAAAAATAACCCATTTTAAAGTAAAATGCCACTCTGCTTTCTTAAAAGTAAAACTGGCCATCTGACTGGGAAAAAGACTGGTACTGACCATTGACTGTTTTTTTTCTTTAAAATAAAAGTACATTCATTTTTAAAAAACCCCCTTTACCCTTATTAACGAAACACCCCTCTGGCGTTTTTAAAAGGAAAAAAAACCAAAAACCCGTTTTAAAAATTTAAAATGCCACTCTGTTTTAAAAAAAAAGCCCTCTGCTGTTCATTAAACCAAAAAACCCTTTGACTTTTTAAATAAGGGGACACTACCTTTCATTAAACCCCCCAAAAATTTTTTTTTTTAAAAAACCCCCTTTTTTTTAAACTGTAAAAGGCCCCCCCCGTCTTTTAAAAAACCGTAACCTACAAATCTCGTTTAAAAAAAAAAGTGACAAACCACTTTTTTAAACCGAAAAAATGACCACTCTGCCTTTTAAAACGTAAACAATCCTGTTATTAACGAAAACGACCACTGGACTTACTTTTAAATTTTTCCCAACTCATTTTCAAAAAAAAACCGACCTTTTTTAAAACCAAAAAATGACCACCCCCGTTTAATAAACGTAAAAAAGACCATCATTCTTAAACCCAAAAATACCCTCCCCCTTATTTAAAAAGTAAATAACCCCTCTGACCTTTTTAAAAGTAAAGCTGACCACCCGATTTTTTTAAACCGTAAAGGCCCAAAGACAGTTTATTAAAACCTTTAAAACGACAAATCTGCATTAAAAAAAACTTCCTTTTCATTAAACCCTAAAACTACCACTCGCCTTCTTAAACCGTAAAAGACCATTCTTTCCTTAAACCGAAAGCTGCACTTAAAAACCAAAAATTTTCCACTCTGTTTAAAAAGTAAAATGACCTTGTTATTAAACCGTAAAGGGGGACCACTTGGTTTTATTAAACCCCCAAAGTTTACCCCTCTTTTATTAAAGTAAAAGTACCACCTGACCCGTTTAAAAAAAACTGACCCCCTTTTTAAAAACGTAAAGCGCCACTCTGTTTTTAAAAAACGTAAGCGGCAATCTGACTTTATTAAATGTAAACTGACCACCTTTAATTTTATTAAACCAAATTTAAAGTTCATTAAAAACCCAAACTACCATCCGACTATTATTAAACGTAAACTGAACCTTTACTTTTTAAAAGTAAATGGCCATCTACTTTATTAAACGTAAAAATGGACCTGACCCGGGGAAAAAGTACCCTTACTTTATTAAACTGTAAAGGCCCCTGTTTCATTAAAACTGAAACTGACCTTTCCAAATTTTTTTAAATTAAACGACCCCCCTTCGTTTTAAACCGAAAAAGACCTCTAAGTTCATTAAAACCCTAAAGCTGACCACTTGTTCATTAAACGGGGAAACTGCCCCAAATTTTCTTAAACGAAACTGACCCTCACCCTTTTTAAACCGTAAAAAACCACCTGACGTTCATTTAAACCCTAAAAACAAATCGTTTATTAAACCTAAAACTGACCACCGACGTTCATTAAACCCTAAAAACTAACCTTTTGAAATTTTTAAACCAAAAAACCCCTCCCCTGTTTTTTAAAACCCTAAAACCCCTGACCGTTTATTAAACCCAAAGGGACCATTTTTACTTTCATTAAACTTTAAAAGGGCCCTGTTTATTAAACTTTAAAAAAGACCCCTCTTACCGTTAAATTTGCCTAAAACCCGCCATCAAAATGGGCATTAAAAAAATAAAACTAACCCCCGTGTTATTAAACCCTAAAAGTGCCACCTCCTTTATTAAAAAGTAAAGTACCCCTTTTTTTAAACCCAAAACTGCCCCTCTGACTGTTCCCTTTAAAACCAAAAACTGACCCCTTACTTCATTAAAAATAAAACTGGCCCTTGAATTTTATTAAACCAAAACGACCAAAACCGTTTTTAAACCCAAATGACCCCCTCTGCCGTTCAAAACCGTAAACGACACCGTTCCTTAAACCGTAAAACTGACCCCTGTTTCATTAAACCGAAAAAATGAACCTCGTTCATTAAACCGTAAACCCGACCCCCCCCTTTCATTAAACCGTAAAAACTGACCATTTTTCATTTAAAAAAAAAAAAACCCCCTTTTTTTAAAAACCCTAAAACTACCACTCTTTTTTAAAAAAAGGCCCACCATTTACATTTTAAAGTAAACTGACCACTTTCATTAAATTAAAAACCCTTTTTTAAAAAAAAACGAACCCGCTTTATTAAACCAAAAATTTCAACCTGTCATTAAACGTAAAGCTCAAATTGTTAAACCTTAAACCCCCTGTACTTTATTTAAAAAATTTAAACTAATGGACTTTCATTAACGTAAAACTGAAAAACCATTTAACGTAAAGAAACCCCCCCCCCCGGGTTTTTAAACCCAAAAACTTTCACTCTGACTTTCTTTTAAACCCTAAAAAAAAACACTTGTTCATTAAAAGGGAAAGGACCCCACTTTTAAAACCGAAAAAAAACCTCCGGGAAAAAAGAAAAAACCATGTTCATTAAAAGTAAAACTGACCACCCGTTCATTAAACCCTAAAACTCCCCCTTTTAAAACCAAAAAAAACCGGTTCTTAAAAATTTTAAACGAAACCCGACCCTTTTTCCTTAAAACCTAAAACCATTTAAAAAAAACCCTACCCCCCCAAAAAGAAACCAATCTTTTTATTAAACCGAAAAAATGACCTTTTTAAAAAATACAACTTCTTCTTAAAACCGTAAAACTGCCACTCTGTTCATTAAACTAAATGACCACTTTAAAACCTAAAAACTGACCCTTCTTTTAAAACCCTAAAAATAACCTTTATTTTAAAGTTAAAAAACCCTGGTTTTAAACCAAAAAGGGCCCCTCTGTTCATTAAACCGAAAAAACCCAAAATCTGACAAAACCCTTAAAAAAGCTGCCCTGTTTCAATAACGTAAACGACCACTCTACCGTTAAAAAAAAAACCGAAACCCAAAAAAATTTATTAAATTTTTTAAAAAAAACCCTTTTTAAAAAATAAAACTGCCCTTTACTTTCTTAAAAAAAAACCCCCTCGTTTCATTAAACCGAAAAACTGACCACTCTGATTCATAAAACCTAAATGAACTTGATTTTTTAAAGTAAAAGCCACTCTGACTTTTAAAAAAAGCTGACCACTGAGTTTTAAACCCAAAGGCCATCTTTATATTATTAAAAATGAAAACCCCCCACTTTTTTAAAAAAAAACCCCTTGACTTTATTAAACCTAAACTGACAAATCTGATTCTTTAAATTAAAAGGCCCTTTAAATTTTAAACGAAATCCCCTTTTACCGTTATTAAACCGAAACGACCCCTGGGCGTTATTAAACCTAAACCCGACCAAAATTTAACCCGTCATTAAACCGTAAAGAAAATTTTTAAAAAAACACCCTTTTTTTAAACTAAAAAAAACACCCGTTCATTAAACCGTAAACGACCACTTTTAAAAAAAATAAAACTGAACTTTTAAAACCGAAAAAACCCTTCTGTTTATTTAAAAAAAGTTTTCCCCCCTGTTATTAAAGTAAAAATTACCCTCTACTTTTAAACGTAAATGACCCTTTTCATTTAAAATGAAAGCCACTCGAATTATTAAACTGAACCGACCCCTCGACTTTATTAAAAAGTAAATTTTTAAAAATACTTATTAAATTTTAAAAATGGGCCCCTGTTTTTTAAAAACCCCCCCCCCCCCCCCTTTTTTAAAATGTAAACCACCCCTTTTTAAACGTAAATTTACCCCTTGACTTTAATTAAAAACCGAAAGACGCTTTTTTTTTAAAAAAAACCCCCAAATTTTCATTAAATGTAAAGCTGACCCTTTTATTAACTGTAAAGCTACCCTTTTCTTTATTAAATAAATGCCCTTTAATGTTAAACTGTAAACTGACCCTTTTGACTTTATTAAATGTAAAAGGGCCCCTCGACTTTTTTAAAATAAAGCGACATTACTTTATTAAAAAACTGCCCTGACGGGTTATTAAACTTAAAACTGACCACTCTGACTGTTTATTAAAATTGACATCTTCTCCTTAAACTGTTTAAGAAATCTACTTTTATTCTGAAATGAATTTGGGGTTCTTAAAACTGAAAGTGACCCCCAAGAACTGTAAAACCCCCTCCGTATTAACGTAAACTAAACCCCCTTTCCCCCCCCCAAACCCCCCCTCCCCCCTTTTTTTAAAGGAAAACCCCAAAGCTGCAAAACAAAACGGAAAACCTGTTTTAAAAATTAATTTCCAGCTGTTTCTTAAAAAGTAAACTGCCCCCTTCCGTTTTAAATGTAAAAACCCCCCTTTAAAAAAGTGAACCCGACATTCATTAAAGGGAAAAAGGGAATTTTAATTATTAAAATGTAAAGTTTAACCCCCTTTAAAAAAAAAATGACCATTACTTTTAAAAAAGTGCTCCCTTCTTTTTTTTTGGTTTTTGTTTTTTTAAAAAATTAAAAAAACCTTGCAATAAATAAACTGCCCTTTTTTTTCCCCCCCTTTTAAAAATCCCCCTTTATTTCTTTAAAAAAAATGTCATTAAAAAAAACTTTTCCACCCCTTTATTTTCATTAAATTCCCCTTGTTTTTATCTTTTTAAAGATTTAAGGATCCCCAGCTTTTTTTTCTTTCATGACCACTCTGACTATCATTAAAATGTAAACTGACCACTTGACTATTCATTAAATGTAAGCTGACCACTCTGACTTTCATTAAACTGTGAACGGCTGACCACTCTACGTATAACTGTACACAGAATACTTTTGACATCCTTGCATCCTTAAACG
>CM031606.1:2739579-2754879 GCA_018398815.1 Conus ventricosus
AAAAGGGTTCACAAGATATTTGAAATTTCTGCTTAAAAGAAAGGAAGGATGGTTGTGGCGTTAGTGACGCCTTCAAAGGAATTCTAATTAGCTGGCAAAACTTAGACGTTGAAAAACTTAAAGTTACCGTCGTCATTCTTCACAATGACGAGGATATTAAGGTCATAACAACAAGCAACAAAATCAATATTATCTAAATAGAAACAATCTTACAGAACTGAATTGGATTAATCTTACACATTTAGGCCTCGTAGGGTTTTATTATACTGAACAAGTTTTAACAGAGAGCATGATAAAAACAATAACTGGATTAGATTAAATTATGCTATAAAAACTATGGAGCAGTTAAACTTTATGACAAAAACTCCTCATTGCTCATTGATTTGTGGCAGACTGGTTGTGGAAAAACAATATTTATCCTCGACCTGTTACAAACAGTTTTATCGCTATAATTTTAATCATATTGTGGTTTTCTGTCCAACACTTAAATGGAACAAAGCATATCATGATAGAAGGTTTATATGGACAGATGATGACATATATTTAGTTAATCCTAGCAATAAACTGAGTGAGTGTTTAGAACAGTTTTATAGACTGTTTGAAGGAACGCAGACAACTATTTATTATAGATGACTGTTCGGCAGAAAGAGACATAGTTTAAAAAGAGAAACACTTTGTCGAAACTAGCTTTCAGCGGAAGACATGCTGGGATAAGTGTGTGGATTTTATGCCAGAAATATAACTCGGTTTTAAAAGACTTTAGAGAACAGTTAAAGACTGTAGTTTTATTTCACATGAAAGACAGAGACTCATTTGAAGAATGTTTGCGCGAAAATGATGTTATTGAAAATGACCAGGAAAAACACAGGATTAAGCAAAAACTAAAATCTGAAAAGTTTAGTAAATTAGTATTAAAAACGGATAACCCTACACAGTATGTCTGTTTGTAGATAATCGTTATTTTTTGGTTATTGAAGTCTTACTTGTCAAGAACAGGAAAACCTTTATTCTGGGCCACTTCGCCCGAAACTGGTTGAGGGCGAAAGTGGCCCAGAATGAAGGTTTTTCCTGTTCTCTGTGTGTGTGTGTGTGTGTGTGGTGTGTGTGTGTGTGTGTTCCATTCCCCTCCCAACTGCTCATCACCTTCCCAACCATTATATCATCAGTACCAGTATCCCCACACATGACTATTATCATTATAATCACCACCCTTTTCTCATTGATCGTTTCCATCTGTCCTCAGCCAGCATTATAATATCAATGCCAACACATTAATTCACTTGTGGCAATGGTCATCATGCAACAGTCATTGATCCCTTCCATTTGTTCCCAACCAACATTATCATATTAATGCCAGCACACTATTTCACTTTGACAATGATCATCATCCAATAGTCAATGATCTTCCACATCTCTTCCCAACCAGTATTAGCATTATCATATTAATGCCAACACATGATGCCACTTATGACAATGATCATCATCTATCCGTTATTGATCATTTCCATTCTTCCTCCCAACCAGCAGTATTATATCAATACCATCACATTATTTTACCTCCTCCCAACCAGCATTATTATATTAATGCCATCACGTTATTTCACCTCCTCCCATCCAGCGTTATTATATTAATGCCATCACGTTATTTCACCTCCTCCCAACCAGCATTATTATATTAATGCCATCACATTGTTTCACCTTCTCCCAACCAGCATTATTATATTAATGCCATCACATTGTTTCACCTTCTCCCAACCAGCATTATTATATTAATGCCATCACATTATTTTACCTCCTCCCAACCAGCATTATTATATTAATGCCATCACGTTATTTTACCTCCTCCCAACCAGCATTATTATATTAATGCCATCACACTATTTTACCTCCTCTCAACCAGCGTTATTATATTAATGCCAGCACATTATCTCACATGTGGCAATGAACATCGTCTGACGATCATTGCCAAAAGTGAGTTAACGTGTTAGCATTGATACAATAAAGCCCATTGAGGAGAAATGGGGGTGATCAATGACTGTTGGATAACGATCATGTCATAGATAAAGTAATGTGTTGGCATTAGTAATAATAATGAAGTAAAATAATGCCAGTTGGGGAGAAATGGAAATGGTCAATGACTGTTGTACAGTCATTGACACTTTCCATTTCCTTCTAACCGCATTGTTATGTCAATGCCGACACTTTATTCACTTATAACAATGATCATTATCCAACAGTCATTAATCATTCCCATTTTCCCCCCAAGCAACAGTATTATACTATTGGCAACACATTATCTCACTTATGACAATGATCATCATCCATCAGTCGTTGATCATTTCCATTTTCTCCCAACCGGCATTATGATACTATCACCACCACATTATTGTTGTTATGACAATGATCATCATTCAATAGTTGTTCCAATAATGCAGTTGGCATCAGTTTCCCCTCCCTCCCAGGACCCTGTGCACACGTAGGTTTTGGCGGAGAGATGAGCTCTCCCTCCCCCCCTCCTCCTTCCCCCCTAATCTCCCCCCCCCCCGCCCCTCCCTTCCCCCCCTTCCCCAATCTCCCTTTCCAACCGTTAATATCAATACAAAGACATCGCCACATGTAACCATTATCATTATGATCATCACTCATGAGTTGTGTTTGATGGGTATCCCAGCACATTATTTCACTTATGACAAAGATCATCATCCAATAGTAATGTACGCAACATTATACTACTGGCAACACCTTATCTCACTTATGACAATGATCATCATCATCCATCAGTCATTGATCATTTCCATTTTCTCCCGACCGGCATTATTATACTATCACCACCCATTAGTTTTTTATGTATTATTTTTATTCCTTACTCTAAGCACTATTATCAATCTACCATGATCACTACCGTCACTACTATATCATACCATTAAACAATAATTTTAACAAACAAACAACAACAAAAAACCCAACCCTGACGGTTTCACCCCTTCCACCCTTTAAAAAAAATCCAGTATCCTTCCTCTTATTATATATGTTTTCATCATCGCCACTATTATTACTATTATTGCCATTATTATCATGGTCATCATTACTATTTCAACTTCCATGATCCCCTCCTTAACGGCCTCGTTTTCATCCAACAGCCATTTAGCCGAATATGAGATCAGTGGTTTTCTTGTTGATCATTTGTCCTGTCCTAAAATGCTTGTTTTTGCCTGAAGAGGAGCCAAGAGGTCGAAATGCATTGTGTTATATCCTGTAATCTGTCTGTATCTCTGGCGGTGACTTACCGCGATTCTTTTTAAATTTCCCCAACTGAGGTCATAGCAAACTCAACTGTGGGCCGGAGCAGGTCGGGGCAGAAGCATCCAATGAAAATTGATTCGCTGGGAATCGAACCTCCCGCCTGCCCGGAGTCTGCAATGTTAACCACTGCAGCATGGTGGCTGGAACCAAGACGGTATCTCTGTCGACGCTACATCCATTTGCTAACCACTGCAGCATGGTGGCTGGAACCACTGCAGCATGGTGGCTGGAACCAAGACGGTATCTCTGTCGACGCTACATCCATTTAAATCTCCTTTTAAAGCAATAACATCATTGCGATTAAGCATTAGTTTCCTTCTTCTTTTTTATAAAACATTTCTATAAGATTTTTCTGAGTAACGTCAACACTCCTTCAGATGTCTTTTAATAAACAGATAATGTTTTGGCCGGTGTCGTATATAATACTGTCGCCGTGGGATTGTATCGCAGCGATAGCATTTCACGTGAAATATTGTTGCAGCGACAATATTTGCTGGAAAAAATTGACGCGCGACAACTTTTCACGAAAAATGTCCCATAGAATATTGTAGCTGTCCATAAAATACTGTCGCTCGAAATTTTGCGACAGCTTTTTGCGACAGGACACTGTGAAATATTGTAGTCAGTGAATACTGTTGCTTGCGACACATTTTCACGTGAAATCTTACTGCTAGAGTTAACATTTCCTGTGAAATATGGTCGCAGCGTTAATATTTCACAGCGACGATTTTTTCTGCAAAGTGAAAAAACGGCGCCGCGGTTGAGCGTCAAAATATCACAGAAAATAATGCACCTCCATAATAAAAGAAAAAATTTGTCCGCAATGATTTTTTATATCAAAATTGTTTCGACGTAAGGCAAATTTCCATTCGTGTGTGTGGTGAGTGTGTGGTGTGTGTGTGTGTGTGTTTGGTGTGTGTGTTGTGTGTGTGTTGTGTGTTGTGTTGTGTTTGTGTGTGTTGTATCGTTGTGTACGTGTGTGTGTGTTTGTGTGGTGGTGGTGTGGGTGTTGTTTGTGTGTGGTGTGTGTGTGTGTTTGTGTGTGTTGTGTGTTTGTGTGTGTGTGTGTGTATGTATGTCTGTAAAATGTATGTTTTATCAATATCGTAGGCCTAGACCAGCACACAAACGAAAATAGGGAAATTGGTAAGTCAAACCCTAAGAAAGGCAGCCCTAACCCTTCACTAATTTCACCTTCACTCAAGGTAATTATTTGTAAAGCTTACCATAAAGCTACAGAAGTACGCCATCAAATGGCGATCTATTTTCAAAAAGTTCATTTAAGAAATAATAAAATCTAAAGAAATAAGAATCCCACTTGAGACAGCATTTCGGTTAAATGGACCAGGTTGTAAATATTGGGCAACGCCTATATTAACCAACACCATTAGTCGATAATCCCAAACAATATTGTTTGTCTGTTTTGACATAAAAAATTTGAGCTTGTTCGATAATCCATTTAAAGACACCTACGGTCGCAAACATCATAAACTAAACTTAAAAAGTAAATATTATCTTAAGTGTCAAAAAGAAACACAAACATAATAAGTCTAAAAGCTAATCAAACCAAATCGCAGTACAGATATTTGCAGTTTCTTCTTTAATGCAGTGCTTCTAGGGCACTTAAAAATCATAATTTACATAACGATCAAAATAACCCATTTTAGTCACAAGTAACCCAAAAGTACAAACGCCATAATGCAGAGCTTCAGCATCATTTGGTTTTGTTTTACAGCATCCTTTTACGGCATACAAAGCTCCAGGAAGCCTTGATTTGAAATCAATTAACAAGATTTGGGAAAGGATAATCCATTCTTTCTAAACTTTTATCTAGTTTTAATGAAAAAAACCAACGCAGAAAAATGCAGAACGTAACGTTAAATGGTTTTTCCTTTCTCATTACGCTCGTTTTACACCAAAGGCCTAAATATAATCAATGTTCCAAAATGAAACATAACACATTTATATAAATATCTTGTTTTTCGGATGGCTTCTTGAAAGAAGACAAACGAATAAGTTCGAAAAACAAAAAGAAACATTCAAAGAAACCGCATTTTGATATGTGTTCTTTTCTTCTAAAATCTGTGGATGCCTCATACTGCATAAGCATGCAGGCGCACCAACGCTACGCACAAGCACACACACACACACACACACACACACACCACAACACACCACACACAACAGACACACCCTAAACACACACACCACACAAGCACAAACACACACACACACACCGCCGCACGCACACACAACAACACACAACACACACACACCCACACACACACACACACAACACACACACACACACAACACACACACACACACACACACACACACATGGGGCACACACACCAACACACAACACGACACACACACACACACACAACACACACACACACACACACACACACAAACACACACACACACACACACACACACACACCACACACATCAGGCTCTATCAATAAACTATCACTGAGAAAAAAACCCACAACCGCTCTCAATCAACTTCTAATGAAGTGTTATAAACTGAACACCATAGCTAATTGAGCTACTGGCCCAACGTTACCCTTCAGGGGAGTTCATCTTATTCCATTTTAACCATGGTCATTAAAAATCCACTACCATGACAAGCATCACAAAATATACTATACTCCGATGTTTGTTTTCAAGGGCGTTATAAGTCATTAAGAAATTCCGTATGAAACAGAAAGCAAAAAAAAATTTCCTATAATTTTAGCATGCTTTGATTTACAGAACCACAGAGTAAGAATTAGTAAAAATGTTTCTAATGCTACTGTTGGTATCCTTTCCTTCTCCGCGACCAGCCGATTTTTCAATCAGCAGAGAAGTTATGCATGCTGGACAATGTAAGCACACAAAACGATCTGAACATTATCTCGTCATAGTTTTCCTCAAATTAGCACCAGCCCAATTTATCTACTGCCCGCTTTAACCATCTTCCCATACAGAACTAACGAAAGTAACTAACCTTCAATAGTCCCACATTTCTGGACAAGACACATAACTTCTAACGAAGGCAAAAAAATCTTTCAATGGATAAATGTTTTTGCAGCATCTTGGGGTTGAAATTTTTTTTTTTTTTTTTATTTTTTTTACAGGGTTTCCATTTCTCCTTACTTATAAAAGAGTGAGTAAAGCTCCTGCATTGATCATTTTTCACTACTTACTCTTTCATAGAAAGGAAACGTAGGGGCCCTTTAAGCGAGTCACAATTAGCCTTTTGTGAATTATCATCATCTCATCATCATCACATCATCATCATCATCAACATCATCCTCAGCCAATCATCATCATCGATCACAAAAACAATGCTCTGCGATCTGTGATTTTATGAGTTCAAGCCACACACAACACACTACGCACCACGCACGCACCACCCGCACCACGCACGACACTCACGCACGCTACGCACGCACGCACGCACGCACCACGCAACGCACCACGCACCACACACACACACACACACACACAACACCACAACACACACATAAACACTCACTGGCCGACAAGCTGGATCTTGAACCTCTGAAATCTTGCGGTAGAAGACAACCGAACTTTCAAAAGATGAAGTTCCTTTTGAACCAAGAGGAAAGTCATGTTTTCGTTTTATGCCGCGATGTTAAGAATAAAAAGGTCACATATCGAATAAGGTCGAAAGCGGTTTAAATAGCTAATACAAAATTTAGCAAATAGCATTGTCATAATTATCCTCTCTTGGTCGTCGTACACTATTTAGGCCTATAATAATGACATCCCAAAGGCAGCAGCTTGTAATAAGTAGATATAATCCATGGAACTTCACATATCATTTGTTTTTGTTTTTTGTTTTGTTCTTCTTTAAAAAAAACGTCAAATCAGAAAATTCGAATATATGAGTAGAAGGAAAGGAGTTTTTAAGAGTTGGTGTAGCATGTAATATTTAGGATATCTCATAATAAAAGAATGCGGCTATTTATACATTTTGTGTCTCTCTTTTCTTCCCATGACTATCCATAATGCTTCCCATGATTATCCGTATTGACATTCACTTAGCCCCTGTCACCCTATTATGTAATATTATGGGGAAAATTATATATTTGTTTCCCTCGGCTTTACCTCCTCTCTGACCATCCATCTTCTCTGACCTATTCATAACCCCTTCAACGGTTTTGTCCCACTTGTATCTCTGACCTATCATAACCTCCTTCAACGGTTTGTGTCCTCCCTCCTTAACTCTGACCCATCAAACCTCCTCAACGGTTGTGTCCCTCCTGTATCCTACCACTCATACCTCCTTCAAACATCGGTGTGTGTCCACCTGTACTAGTAAGGAATGCATAGTGATGAAAGTATTGTGTGTGGTTGTGTGCTGTATGCCCAGCATGCTATGTACATCGTGTGTGCGTAGTCTCTCTCTCATCTCTCTCTCTCCTCATCTCCTCCTCTCTCTCTCTCTCTCATCTTCTCTCTCTCTCTCACTCCTCCCTCTCTCTCTCTTCTCTCTCTCTCTCCTCTTCTTACAGTTTATTTAATTTTTCCTCCTGGTGCCTATTGACTTGTGTGTTGTCCATGTGGTTTTTTTTTTGTTCCCCAGGCTTGTGAAAAAACATGTGTAATTTGCTTTTCTCATTACCCTGGTAATAAAATGCGTGCTTCGGTCGTTCGTTCTCTCTCACTCTCTCCCTCTCTCTCTCATCTCTTCATCTCTCTCCTCTCTCTCGTCTTCTCTCTCATCTCACATCTCTCTCTCTCTCTCTTCTCTCCGTTCCTTCTCTCATCTCTCTCTCTCTTCTTCTCTCTGCTCTCTCTCTCATCTCTCCTCCTACTTCTCTAATACGCCTCTCCGCTCGTTCTCTCTCACATACACACACACATACAACACCCACACACACACCACACACCACACCCACACTACTCACAACACACCCACACACACACACACACACACAACACACACACACACGAAAACACACACACACACACACCTCACACACACACACACACACACTAACACGTAAACGACGGCGCATCGCGAGTACACCAACAAACTCAAACACAACGCATAATAAACATACTGCAAAGCCATTGTTGCGTAACTTGCAGGGTTTTGTGGGGGGAAAGGGGGGGGGAGAAGTCTCTTAAATTTTATTGCAATTGACTAGGGGAAGAGTATCGTCCCACAGAGAAGATGTTCAAGTGGCGGTATGTAAAGTGATAGCTGGGGTAATCCTAGGAGAGAGAGAGAGAGAAGAGAGAGAGAGAGAGAGAGAGAGAGAGAGAGAGAGAGAGAGAGCGAGATATGAGAGAGAGAAGAGAGAGAGAGAGAAGAAGAGAGTAAGAGAGAGAAGAGAGAAGAGAGAATATGAAGAGAAAGAGGGAGGGATCGAGAAGAGAGAAGGAGGAGAGAGGGGGAGGGAGAGATGAGACAAGAATGAAAGAGAAGAGGGAGGGAGGGAGAGAATAGGAGAGAGAGAATGAGAGAGAGAGAGAAGAGAGAAGGAGGGAGGGAGAGAGAATTGCGTGATTATGGACAAAATAATCACAAACTAATTTGAATTGGATGCATGAATGCAGTTGTGCAGGCTCCAAACACACACACACACTCACACGACACACACACACACACACACACACACACACACAACACTCACACACACACCACACACACACACACACACAACCCAACACACACACACACACACACATACACACAAGCACACTGTTCTCGCTCTACTCCACCTACAACCACTACTTGCTCGCACGTCCAGAATTGAGAGAGAGAGAGAGAAGAGAGAGGGGGGGGAAGCAGAGAACCACAGACAACACGTTTGATGGACCAAGTGAAACTAAAGAGAAGTCAAATCAGAGAAGGGAGGGCATACATAGAAAAAGGAGTCAGAAATCCCATAGAGACGAAAGATAGACCGACCGTCCAAGCAACACAAATAAAATATAGCAGAAAGACAATGGGCAACTGATACGTAAAACCATAGAGAGGAGGTGGGGGCAGAGTTGGGCAGAGACCGAACTGTCTTTCGACGTCGTAATTTACGTAAAAATACTGTATCAGAGCGTCAACTTTTTCTTACGCAGGCAATTTTTTTACTTTAAAATGCTGTCGGCTGCGACATGATTTTATTTTTCGATCAGCGAACACGATTATTATGGACAGTTCACGAAATCATGTCGCACAAAAACCATTTTTAAATTGAAATTATGTAGGCTTAGAACGTTAATTATTCATGAACCAGCTGCAGTATTTCCAAGAACTACTGTCCGCTGCGACAAAACGATTTTTATAGCGACAGTGTAATTCCGACACCCGCAATGATACTTCAAACAGTTATAAGTATATGAATAGAGTCGACTATGGCAGGTCAAGGATCATTTCACGATGATAACATCAAATCTATTTACGTAACGTATAAAGAAAGTATACATCAAACTCACTGTACAAATTTTTCAGGTTAATTTAAAACAATCCATCTGAATGTGACTGTCATATAGATTTTTTTTCGTGCATGTTTGAATAAAGAGTATTCCCGTTCAGTAGATTGTGGGCTTGCGGTGCTTAAGGGGAAGATTGTTTTCTTGCAGTGATACATGGTAGAATGTTTCGTGTGTGCTTAAATGTAATGGTTTTCTTGCCGGTGCGTAAAAGGTAGATGTCTTCTTGCGGCGCTTGATTGGGAGACTGTTTTCTTGGGGCTTAAATGGTAATGTTTTCTTCTGCGGTGCTTGAATGGTAGATGGTCCTTAGGTGGGCAAATGGTCAATTGTTTTCTTGGGTGATATCAATGGGAGTGTGTTTCTTGTGTCTTGAATGGGAGATTGGTTCTGGCGGTGCTTGAATGTCAATTGTGGTCTTGCAGTGCCTTAAATGGGTGATAGTTCTCGTGCAGTGCTTAAATGTAAGTTTGTTTCTTGCGGTGCTTAACCGTAGATTTGTTTTCCTTGGCGTGCTGAACGAAGCTCCTGTGCTTCACCCACGCAGTGAGAGATCCCCACACATTTCTGCCTCCCTCAGAAACGGCTGAGGAAAGTTTTTACGGCGGAGACAGTTTTTCTCTACCCTACAGCCCGGCGGCTAAAATATGCTCACGACAGGCCTCGCGCCCGAAAATTCGCAGAAGCGTGCGCACACCAAGCCCTACAGTCGTCAAAGAAGAAAACTCTTCCGCCTATTGCAAAGCGTGTGACTCCCTCTCTTGCTGACTTAGTGAGAAAAGGGCCAATATTAGCGTGTTTAGGAGACGTCTTGAATCATCGTTGACTTGTTGCGGGTTTCAGTTAGCCACAGCTCGTAGAGATCAGAAATCTTTGTTTGGGACGTTTTCATATAGTCCACACTCTTAGAGATCAGCATCTTTGTTTGTGACGGTTTCATATAGCCACAGCTCGTAGAGATCTGCAGCTTTGTTTGTGACGGTTTTCATAAAGCACAGCTCGTAGAGAGCATCATCTGTGTTGTGACTTTCCATTGGTCCACAGCTCTGTAGAGATCATCATCTGTGTTTGTGACGGCTTTTCCAATATAGCCACAGCTCTGTATAATCATCATCTTTGTTTGTGACGGTTTTCACCAGTCACAGCCTGTAGGAGAGCACATCTTTTGTTTGTGACGGTGGTTCATATAGCCACAGCTCGGTAAGAAGTAGACAGGATATAAATATCGTTCTTATCTCAGGATGCAATCGCCGTCAGTGAGAATTAACTACTAAACAGTCGCTTCTTTGAGTAATAAAATTCCACCCATCTTTTGGTTTGTTAACAAACAAAAACTGGAATTTTGGCTTTAGGGGACCGCTCTAACAATTTTTGACAGAGATACTTATAGTTTCATATATATAGAGCAACCCATAGTGCACAACACTGCCGCATAAGGCTGGAGTGGCTGTTAAAGGTGAAATTCATGTCGCATGCCATCTCATAAGCCACGCCCGTGCCTAGGTTCCCCTTTTTCCGTTAACACGCACTGTTTCCCGACAACAGACAACAGTTTTGTGCTCTCTCTCTCATCTCTCTCTCTCCTCTCTCTCTCTCCCTCTCTCTCTCTCACTCCTCAGCTCTCTCTCTCTCTCTCTTCTCTGTCTGCGCCGTTCTCCGTCCGTCTGTCTTCCTGTCGTCCTGTCCGTCCGTCCGTCCGTCTGTTCTGTCTGTCTTTCGCACTCTTCCGTCCGTCCCCACCCCTATGCTTTTACCTACAAACTTTTGTGATTATTACCGCGAACTTGGCACGGTGTGTGTGATGTTTTGTGTGTGTAAGAGAGAAAGAGAGAGAAGAGAGAAGAAGAGGAGCGGCGTGCGTCGTGATGCGCCATCAGCTGCGGCGTGTGTGTGTAGAGAGAAGAGAGAGAGAAGAGAGAGAGAGAGAGAAAGAGAGAGAAAGAGAGAAGAGAGAGGAAGAGAGAAGAGAGAGAGAAGAGAGAAAGAAAGAGAAGAGAGAGAAGAGAAGAAGAGAGAGAGAGAGAGAGAGAGAGAGAGAGTTGGCGCGTCATATTGTTATTTATTTTGTGCACTGCATTGGTCTTTAAGATTAGTTAACGATTGCATGAAAGTGAAGATTGCCGTATCTGTTCTAAGTAACCCCCCCCCCCCCCCCCGCCTACGCGTGTCTCTGTCTCGGTCTCTGCTCGTCGCAGTCTCTCTCTCCACTCTCTCTTCTCTCTCTCTCCATCTTCTCATCTCTCTCTCCTCTCCTCTCTATCTCTCTCTCTGTATGTATGTATGTGTGTGTGTGTTGTGTGTGTGTGGTTGTGCGCCTCCCATGAAATATACTGAGTGGGCAACCTACATGCACTTTTCCAAATCAGTTCAAAGGAAAGTTAAATATTACAATCCACCTTGTTAAGGGGGACATCCATATAAACAACATGTTATGCTGATCAGACAAGATCCAATACATTCTTACATCGACTGGATGGACAACTAGCGGTGATACAACTCACTCTCTCGTCTCGCACACTCATCTCTCATCTCTCTCTCTCGCTCGTCTCTCTCTCCCCTCCCTCTCTTCTCCCTTCTCTCTCTCACTTCTCTGTCTCGTCTTCTCCTCCCCGTCCTCTCCTCTCTCACTCTCGCTCTCTCTAGTGGGAGTACAACTCTCCTCTGCTCGCTCTCTCTCTCATCTCTCACTCTCTTTCTTCACTCTCTCGTCTCTTCTCTCTCTCTCTCTCCTCTCTCTCACTCCCCTCCTCCCCCCACCCCAGTTTTTCTCTGTATCTGTTTTTGCAAGTGTTCTTCTTCACCCCCACCCTCTCCCCCCCCCACCCCTCCCCCCGTTCTTTTGTGTCTCCTGGCCCGTTCCTTTTGTCTGTCTCTTTCTTTTTTTCGGTAGCCCCACCCCCCTCTCCCTCTTGCTTTGCTTTGATTCTCTCTCTCGCTCTCTCATCTCGCTCTCACTCTCTCTCTTCTCTCTTTTCTCTCTCCTCTCTTACTTCTCTCTCTCCTCACTTCGTCACTCCTCTTCTCTCACTCTCCTCTCTCTCTCTCTTCCCTCTCTCTCTCTCTCTCACTCTCCTCTCTTTCTTTCGCGTTCTCTCTCTCTCTCCTCACGCTCTCACTCTCTCGCCTCTCATCTCTCTCCTCTCAATTCTCTCTCTCCTCTAAATCTCTCACTCTCTCTATCTCTCTCTCTCATGCCTACGTCGGTGCACCATACACGCGGCCATGTTGGTGGTGTGGGGGTGTGTGTGTGTGTGGGTGTGTGTGTGTGTGTGTGTGTGTTGTGAGTGTGTGTGTGTGTGTGTGCGTGTGTGTTGTGTGGTGTTGGGGTGTGTGGTGTAAAAACTTAAGCCATGTTTACATCACATCATATAAAAGCTTCAAACATGCACACGGTGGGGGCGAAATCTGTGTTGATGTGGAAACTAAGCATGTCAATACACAGAAAAAAAATACCCAAAAAAAACCCGCCTGAACACGCAAAGCAAGCTGTTCGCTAGCCATGAGCTGTTTTGTGTAATTTTTGTGAATCGCTTGGCGACATTTGAGGTCAGCAATTAGTGACTGTAAGTAAACGTTTTATCCAGTAAGGAATCTCTCTCTCTCCCTCTGTTTTCATCTGTGTGTGTGTGTGGTTTTGTGTGTGTGTGGTGTGTGTGTGTGGTGTGTGTGTGTGTTGTTTTGTGTGTGTGTGTGTGTGTTGTGTTTGGTTTGTTTTCTCTCTCCCCTCTCTCTCTCTCTCTCTCTCTCCTCCCCTCTCTCCTCTCTCTCTCTCTCCCCTCTCTCTCTCTCTCTCTTATCTTTTCATTCCATTTTTCCCCAGCCCTCACTCCCTTTCTGCCTTATCCCTCCCATCCCCTTACTCCCCAGTATTATTATCATGTTGCTGCTGGTGGGTGGGTGGATGAATATTCATAAACAGAATGTGTGGAGGTAGTGCTGCAAGCTGTTTGCCTGAACTGCTTTTTTGAAGAAACTGATCTTTCAATTCCCGGCTTTTTTTGGGGACTCGTCGATGATCATGTAGACAATAGTTAAACTTAATTTAATGTTTTTGTTATTGAAATTTGTATGCTTAATCTTGATTCAGTGTTTTGGGCTATTGTGAACTTTCTATAATTCAATCAGTTATCTCTTTACTAGACTATTTCTATATTTCTTTGAATTTGTATCCCTCGATAAGTTTGTGCGTGGTTGTTCCTAGTCGTGCTTACTAATTCTTTTTTCATTTGTTCTCGTTCATTGTTTCATTATGTCTACATTGAGTACCTGGCCTTGTAAAAAAGGGACTCCGGATTGGCTATTCCAATATTAAACCGTGTTATTAAGCAAGCTAATGATATATCAGCGATCTTAGAAAATTCCCGGGGAATCCCTTTCACCTGTTTTGTTTTCAGAATCACGATTAACAGACTGTACATTAGCTTCTGATATAGCTATGCCTGGTTATAAAGTTATTCGCCTAGATCCAAAAGCTAAAATGGACAAAAGGTTTTTTTGTTTACTATAATCAGTCGATAACTTTTAAAACAGAAAGGGAATCTGGAACGTTTGGTGTCGAATCTTTTATGGCTAAAAATAAAATAAAGCATATCAGTCCCATACTTGTTGGATTCATGTATCGAAATCCGGCTGAAAGAACAAATTGGTTTGATAACTTTAGTGGAATGATGGATGCCGCTCTACTTGACAATGAAGAAATGTTTATGTTCGGTGACTTCAAAATTGACTTGTTAAAGCCTCAAAAACAATGGACCGAAATGTATACCCCTTTAAATTTTCACCAGATAGTGGATCGACCAACACGAATTACAACTAATTCCAGTACTCTCAATTTACCACATTTTTCACATCTAAACATAACATTGTGGAAATCTTCTTCTCCAGCGACCTGGGTGTAGTGATCATCCCCAGTTGTTTACTTGGGGGAAAAGGGGGTTACAAAATTTCCAAACCAGGTCATAAATCTATCCTATATAGATGTTTTAAAAGATTTTACGAAAATGATTTTTTTACTGACCTGCTACATTCTCCTCTGTCCCAAATATACCATTAAACCGATCCTGAAAGGCAACAAATGTTTGGAAATTTTGTATTTTCCAATATCTACAATAAACATGCACCCATCAGAGCTAAACGAGTAAAATTACCATCTTAAACCGCCGTGGATATCAAAGGAAATAGATAAAGAAATACACATCAGAGAACTTTTAAAAGCAAAAAACGACGTTGGTTTTGCAAAGCAGACAAATTTTGTAACGTCAATGAAACGAAAAGCAAAAAAACAAATAATTTCAAGAGATGGTATCCAATAAAAAAAGGACTCAATAAACAAAGGGTATTCAAAACACAAACTTAACAATAAAGATATTACCCCTGACGCAGTTAACAACTATTTTGTTAACATTGCTGAAAACTTAATAAATAATGATGAATGGGAAGAAAAATGATCTAGAATTAGTAACTGAATATTGTAAGTCAAAGAATATTAAATCTTATGTGTCAATTCCTTACATAACAATACCCGAAGTATTCACGACTTGGATC
>CM031606.1:2762479-2788478 GCA_018398815.1 Conus ventricosus
CAGGCTGCTTCCAATTCAGTAGTGGGGCGACCATCCCCAACCCGGCGGGTCCCAAGGTGGCGATAGGGGAACGGCCCTCAGATATGGGGGTTAGCTGCGAAGCAGTCCCGGACCAACTGGCGATGTTCCTACCAGGACGGGTGGGTCAACAGGTGGCGCTGTTGTCCTCACTAAAATACCCCATGTGTTCTATGACAGGCTCATGATGCGTCAAGAGGCGCGGTATAACCTCTAGCCCCGGGTGGGATCCTCGAGAAACAATCCTCCCTGTGCTCACAGGGCAGGACGTACGGGCCATGAGCTAAGGGTGAGGCACCCCAAAAGAAAACTCCAGCTGAAGACGAGGTATCGGGCCACTGGCGCAAACTAAAACCACGATACCACGCATCCACGCTTCCATGATGATGCAGTCCACAGAATTTCGATGTGGCGCTCGACCTTCGGAGACCCGCCGGGAGGTCGGAGCCGGCCCTATGCCTCAAAGGGGCCCACACCAAGCGGTCGGTGGTCAGACAAAGAAAATCTGCATGCCAATGCGACGAAGAAGGAGACCTCATCCTCCTGCTGATGCCAAGCAAACAGTACCGCCCAGAATGCTCAACATTCTCCAGTGGAATGCAGAAGGGGTGCATAAAAAGAAACTTGGCTTGGCAGAAAGGATGCATCAAGAAAATATCGATATCGCATGTGTCCAAGAGACACATTTGACCGTAAACCATCGCTTTCAAGTGAGGGTTTACGAGACCATCAGGTTGGACCGTGAGGAAAGAAGCAAAGGAGGGTGCTTATCTTGGTGCGGAATTTCCATCACCGCACAAGAACTCAAGATCAACACCAATCAACAGGCAGAGATCCAAGGGGTTGATATTGTCCTTAAGGAACGCAACATCAGGATCTACAATGCCTATTGCCCTCAAAATCGTGATCTTTCCCTCACATACATGAACATCCCAGACAACAACTGCGTGGTGGTGGGTGATTTTAACAGTCACTCAGAGAGATGGGCTATGAGGAGACGGACAAGAGAGGCGAAGAAGTTGAGGATTGGGAGATCGACACACATCTTCATCTCATCAACCAAGAAGATGATGAACCCACCTTCTACTCTAGACGCTGGATGACCACATCAACACCAGATCTAGCGTTCGCCACCAACGACCTGTTCGTCAGGACCACAAGAACAGTCCTCAACCAGCTTGGAGGAAGTGACCACAAGCCCGTCAAACTCTCTATCAACCTCAACTTACAGTGTCCACAAGCAAAATGTTTTCCCCGCTGGAATTATAGAAAGGCGGACTGGACTCTCTTTGAGACTCTCACAGATACATACACAAAGCCAATCAACATCAGGCAGAAGGACTCCAACAAGATTGTTCAAGACTTCACAAAGGCCGTCTTGAAAGGTGCTACAGAATCCATCCCAAGAGGAGCATGTAAAGACTACAAGCCCTTCTGGACGGAGGAACTTCAGAATCTGGAAGATGCCGCTACGGAAGCCAGGGACAGAGCAGAAAAGCAGCCATCACTGGAGAATAACATAGCACTGAAGGAAGTAACTGCCAGATGCAAGCTGTCCTGCGCACAAGCTGCAAGAAAAAGCTGGCAAGAGAAAACTGAAAGCCTAAATCTCGACAGGGATTGCAGCAAGCTGTGGAAACTGGCTAGAACCCTCTGTAATGAAACAACAAGTCACACCACTATAACAATACAAGAGAATGGAAATTATCTCTCTGGAAAGAAAGCAGCAGACCACTTCATAGACGTCTATGAAAACATCAGCAATCTGGAAGTCCCTCCTGAACATAGAGCTGCAGTGCACAGGGCCCAAGGTGAACTTCATGAGAAAGAGCCCCAAGAGGAAGTCATGATCACAGCTTTCACAGAGAAAGAGCTGGAGGAAGCGTTGCAGAGCCTCAGTCTGAAGAAGTCACCTGGACCAGACGGAATCACAAATGAAATGATTCTGCATCTTGGGATGAAGAGCAAGGCAGTCATTCTAAAATCTTTAACTCCAGCTGGAAGACAGGATCAGTACCACAGTGTTGGAGGGAAGCAGACATGATCCCCATTTACAAAAGGGAAAGGACAAGTCGAAGGCTGACAGCTACAGACCCATCAGCCTTACAAGCTGCTTAGGAAAGCTGATGGAGAGACTTGTCAACACAAGGCTTGTCTGGCACCTTGAGGAGCATCAGCTGCTGAGCCCTGAACAGGCAGGCTTCCGCCAACACAGATCAATAGAAGACCAGATCACATTCATCACGCAAAGCATTGAGGACGCTTTCCAAGAAAAGAAGAACACGCTTGCTGTCTGGATTGACATGGAGAAGGCGTTCGACAAAGTCTGGAAGGACGGACTTAGGCTCAAACTACGGCGATGTGGTGTGTCTGAGAGGATGTACACCTGGATCAGCCAGTACCTACACAACCGCCAAGCCCGAGTAAAAGATTCAGGGCCAAAAGAGCAAGAAGAAGGTGCTGAGACAGGAGTACCACAAGGAGGAGTCCTTTCGCCAACGCTATTCCTCATCTTCATAGATGACATCGTCAGAGAACTGCCAAAAGGGGTCAGAGGAGCGATCTACGCAGATGATCTGGTGCTTTGGTGCTCTGAAGAGCACACCACCACAGCACAGGTACGCCTCCAGACTGCGCTCAACAAGATCAGCGACTGGACCAAGGAATGGCTTGTCTCTGTCAACTCAAGCAAAACAACCTACACAGTCTTCAGCCTATCCAACAAGAAGCAAGAGGCGAAGCTGAAACTGAACAACCAAAGGCTTGCAGAGGAACCCATTCCTACTTACCTGGGAGTGACCTTTGACCGCAGCTCACTTGGAAACAGCAGATCACCAGATGCTGCAGCAAGGCCAAGTTGAGACTGGCGATCATGAGGAAACTTGTGGGGACGGACTGGGGGGCTGACGAACGTATCCTGAAGAGACTCTATACAGGGAGAGTCCGACCTGTAGTTGAGTACGGGACGTCAGCATGGGCATCAGCTGCAAAGTCTAACCTCGACCATCTCAATAAGATACAGAACCAAGCTCAGCGTGTCATAACTGGCGCCATGAGATCCACCCCAATCACAGTCATTGGAGGACAGAAGGGACACAAAGATCCTCATCCAAGCAGCAAAATTCAAACGCCTTGAAAACCATCCAATGAACAACAGAATGAGCAGACCCACCAAGAGCCGGTTGAAAAGAGGCAGCTTCATCCACCAGTCAAGACGCCTTGAAAGACAAACTCCAGTCTTGATGGAACATGAAGCAAAGCCTATCCCGGCAAATGTCACCCACCCATCTTGGAAGAGGCAGGTGTTCCCAACAGTCGTCACCAGCATTCCCGGAGTGGAGAAGAGAGGAATACAGTCAGACCCCCCAAAGGAAGGCTCTGGCCATGGAGTACATCTGCAACCAGTATCCCCAGGGAAGACTGGACCCATGTCTTCACAGATGGCTCCGCCACAGAGGCAACGAGGGATGGTGGAGCTGGAATCTTCCTCCGATACAAAGACGGAAATGAAGAAATTGCAATTCCAACAGGAAAGTACTCCACCAACTTCCGAGCTGAGCGAGAAGCCGTCTGTGAGGCAGCCACAACAGTCTTGCAGAACTCCAAAAGAACAACGGGGCAGGTGGTGGTCTTCTCTGACGCTCTCTCCATGCTCCAAGCCCTCAAGAACTCCCACTGCAAAGAACAGAACCATCTCACTTCAGCCCTTGTTGCCCTGAGTGCCAGAGTGGAGAAAGTGGTGATACAATGGGTACCAGCACACTGTGGCATCAGAGGCAATGAAAAAGCGGACATTCTGGCAAAAGACGGTGCACAGAAGGAGCAGGCCAACAACCTGGTGTCATACGATGAAATTAGGACAATCATCAAGGCACAACAAGGAATAAAATGGCGCCTCCTGCATCCCAAATACAACCCAGAAGACACATACCATTTGCTGGGACGACGGAACAGGTCAAGATCTTCCGCCTGAGGACTGGACACAATCGCCTGCTCCACCACATGCACACAAAATTTGGCATTGGACAGAGTGGAGAGTGCCCTTGTGGTGAGGGACCAATGACAACTGACCACATCCTTCAAGTCTGTACGACGAATGCAGCATCCAGGAGAAAGTACTGGCCAACACCGACAGCAGTGGAAGCCAAGCTGTACGGCACCCTGGAGGAGCTGCGACGGACGGCAGCCTTCATCGAGGACACCGGGCTGCTCATCTAACGGGATGGCGAACGAGGAAGAACTGCAAGATGAGAGCACAGGCGGCTGATTCGGGGCTGGGTTTCGCAATACGACCACATACCAAAACCGTGTATTTGGTCAAAATAGATTTGTAAAAATGGGTGAGAACCCCTTTAACGGCCAACGTGTCCCCCTGCTCTCTGTCTCCTTCACATACGCCATTAGCTCGTCAGCCGTGGTACAGAACGCACGTGAATCAGGTGAGTTGAGTGCTTATTTTTTTCCTTGGACTGCGCGCTGTGTTGGCTTGCACAATATTCATTCACTCTTTTGTATAACACAATCATTGCATTAGCTTTGTGGAACTTTGTGCATCTCTCCTAACTGATACTGCGTTGCCACACTTGGAACAGTTCATCCGACACCCTGCCATGTCTGTCCATACTCCCTCTCCCGTTTGATTTATATTCATGTTATGATCAACACAGGGTGATTTTTCTTCAGCTTCTGGTCCATGGCAAGTCCTGTGCTTCTGATATTTGCAAGGAGACAAAGATAAAGCTATCTGCAGAGGCACAAAGATAAAGCTATCTGCAGAGGCACAAAGATAAAGCTATCTGCAGAGGCACAGCGCCATTTGCCTTTCGAGTGTTTTTCATGCAGAAGACAAATGACCATCCTTAGTGACAGTTTTGTTGTTGTTTTTTTCAAGATTTTTACAAGCAGCTTGTCAAATTTATCTGTCACAATAATCGTTAACCTTTTCCCAACTAAAAGTTTTAATTCGCAGCCTTTTTGAACTTTTCTCCAATTTTGAGATTTTTTTTTAGCTTTTCGGTCAGTCACAAGTGAAGTGTCATTGTGACAGTCACAAGGCAATGTAGTGCTTCTTTTGAAGTGTCATTTTGACTAGGTCAGTCCCGTAGAATTAGAAGGAATTAAAATGAACAATTCAGCTGAAGATTTCTATGCACGAAGAACGTACATTCAGAAATAAACACTGGCTTAACAAATGTAAGCCATAGTTTCAGTTTCAGTTTATTTTTCAGTGTCATCAAGGTGTCGCTACGTGCGGATTAGTACATGCACGCTGCATCGCACTTGCCAAGTTTGGAGAGCACACTGCATACGACGAGAGGGTCTTAGGTATACGGCTTAGCAGATATCTGATCTACGCATTAGCCCAACGCGTTGGTCAGACCTTGGATATCTATCCAGTATTGTCCACGCCACTATCATCTTTGATATCTATCCAGTATTGTCCACGCCACTATCATCTTTGATATCTATCCAATATTGTCCACGCCACTATCATCTTTGATATCTATCCACTATCCAATATTGTCCACGCCACTATCATCTTTGATATCTATCCAATATTGTCCACGCCACTATCATCTTTGATATCTATCCAATATTGTCCACGCCACTATCATCTTTGATATCTATCCACAATCCAGTTTTGTCCACGCCACTATCATCTTTGATATCTATCCAATATTGTCCACGCCACTATCATCTTTGATATCTATCCACTATCCAGTATTGTCCACGCCACTATCATCTTTGATATCTATCCAGTATTGTCCACGCCACTATCATCTTTGCATATGTGTGCTTGAATGTGCACGTCATCCATAGAGTATTTCAAATCTCAAGTGGCAACACTGTTATGTCTAGTCACAGCTGTCTATAGTTCAACGAGTGTTTGGGATGTAGTTACTGACCATGGACAGTGTCACAGTAATCAGTGAGGGCACTTTGCAAGACTTCAAAACAATCAGTTGTATTCTCCGACCACGTATTTGAGCTTTATTTGCAGTAGGTCTAATGTCGGTAGCCTTGGTTTGTCTGTGACTTTTTTTTCTTGCATGTTGTTGTTGTTGTTGTTGCTGTAAACTTCTCTCAAAACGGATAGTTGCAACATCGCAAATCTTTGTTTTTGTCACCGATCGGATTAGCGTGGAAATCGTACAGACGCACCGACGGCTCTGTATCGATCCGTCTCGTCGTTTCACGATGGGGGTGTATAATTACCGGGCCATTTATTGTGGAAGTTGTTGGGTTCAAGAAGGATGGGGGGGTATGGATACCTGTACGTTCCCTTCGTATTGTGTTTGCGTGTGCTACCATGCACAGGCAGGGAGAGGTAGTAGTGAGGAGAGAGGGGGTTAGTCTTCTGTCTCCTGGGGTTTTTGTTGTTGTTTTTTCCCCTCCCTCCCGAGTGGTCTGTGTGGAGTCCCTTTTCACGCGCAGTCTGTGTGGAGTTCAAAGCTCAGCCAGGAGTGAGTGCTGAGTCATCAAGCATTAAAGTTTGGTGGGGCCGGGTGGCTAGCACTTCGGTCAAAATCCTTGGTGAAGAGCAGTTGGGCTCTCATTCTTGTGCCAGCGTTTGCGCTGTGGGCCCGACTTCGGTCAATATGGTGAGCCGACCCTCGTGAGCGTTTTGCTCTTGGTCGAGCAGTTGTCTGTGTCTGTGTGTGCTGCGATCCTGAGGTTCAGGTGCTGGGGTGGCCAGCTGCAGTTGTCGTTGTCGTTTGACGTTGTAGCAGGTGTGTGGAGTTAATTAAGGTGATAGTAGTGTAGTTGTGGGTGGCGTTGTCTGGTGCACATTGCTGTCAACTTACTAAAGTGTAAAATAATATGAGCTCATGTTTTGAATCAGTTTCAATTTTTCTTAGGGAAAAGGAAAAAAAGAGAAAATGGGGGAAATAAAGGGGTACATCTCGATAGATCCCCGTCTCAGTAGATCCCCATATCGGTAGATCCCCATCTCGATAGATCCCCCACTACATGTGGACGAATTTCCGTCTCGGTAGATCCCCGTCTCGGTAGATCCCATCTCGGTAGATCCTCGTCTCGATAGATCCCCCACTACATGTGGACGAATTTCCGTCTCGGTCGATCCCGTCTGGGTAGATCCCCATCTCGATAGATCCCCGTCTCGATAGATCCCCGTCTCGATAGATCCCCGTCTCGGTAGATCCAAAAACAGTAACGGGATCCATCGAGATGGGGATCTATCGAGACGGGGATCTATCAAGACGGGGATCCATCGAGACGGGGATCTATCGAGATGGGGATCCATCGAGACGGGGATCTATTGAGACGGGGATCTATCTAGTACCCCCCGAAATGAAGACAAAAACGAAACAAGCTGAGAAAAGTATGTTGATGGTGCGTTTTGACCAGCAGGTTGTGTTGAGAGGTGGAAACGGGGTAAAGGAAAAGAAGGAAATTGATTATGGCGTTTTGAATGAAAATGTAAATAGTTGTCGTTGGTTCGATCCTGGCGTTAGGATTGAGTTGGTACTGATTCCTGACAGGGGTTCGTACGGAAATGCCTTCGGGAAGCATAGACAGGGTGTGTTGGCACCGGGTGCTGTAGAGGTTATGATTGTGCCGCGTCATGGGAGTCATTGGAAAGGATACATGTTGTGTAGCTGTGTATGAAGTGGTACTGGGGTCAAGCAGCGCGGTTTTTGTATAGTGTGGTTACCCTAATTTAATAATATAGGTTAAGATTTGTTCCTCCATGGCGGAAGATTTGTGGGAGTGTGCTTATGCCTTGGATGATGGGCGCGGACATATAGCCGTCCTGTCCCATTGGTATTCTTTGGAATCGAGACATGGTGTCTGTTGTGAACGTTACAGTGTGACTGAGAATGTGTGTGGGGGAAGGTGTATTATGAAGTAGCTCTTTTGTATATCGTAGTGCAAAGAGGAGTGTAACTTAGTGGTATAAACGGAGTGAGATGGTGATAGATGTATTTCGCTTATAGCGCTAATAGGCTCTTAGGTGCGTGAAGAAAAATCCTGGGAAGCGGTGAGCTAGGGGGTGCCTTAGTTAGGACGCATTAAGTATATCTACGGTTGGGGGGGGGGGGGGGGGGGTAACAGCTGTGCCAAGTGCAGGTGAGGGCGCATTCCCACCATCCTGTGGCGCGGTACACCAGGCGGTGCAGGGCCGTTGTTGTCAGGCAGCTGTGGACAGTCGGTTGCTGGTATTCCTGTCCCTGACTGACCGGCGTTCGTGGCAGGTGCCTGCGGTTACCCCACCTGCACTCCCCACCCTGCTGTGCCCTGGACTGTTGTTCCAGTCCCCCCCCCCCCCCCCCCCCCCCCTTTCCGATGCTACACCCCTTTTCCCCATCTCCCCATCCCGCCGGGTCTTTACAGCCGGGCCATTAATGTAGCCGTTGCTGTTGTCGCCGTTGCTGTCGTTGTCGTTGCTGTTGTCGCCGTTGCTGTCGTTGTCGTTGCTGTTGTCGCCGTTGCTGTAGGCGTCGTTGCTGTTGTCGCCGTTGCTGTAGGCGTCGTTGCTGTTGTTGCCGCCGCTGCTGACCCCTGTATCGCCGACTCCTCACTCTGTGGTCGCCGCCATTGAGGAGTGTCGTCGCCACCGTGGCGGTGGCGATTTGGTTTGTGTTGTCACTGCGGTTGGTGGCAGTCGTCGCTGTCGCCGTTGTGTTGGCGGAGGCTGTGAACTCCACTGATGTTGTGGAAGTCCTGTGTGTCACAGTCATCTACGTCATCCTGGTCTTCGGCAGGCTGAGTCGTCTGGCCACCGTCGCTATCTGTTTAGAGGGTTAGTTGTTGGGGTGTGTGTGTGTGTGGGGGGGGGGGGGGGGGGGGGGGGAGTATTTACGTCCGACTTAGCGTTCCGTGACAGTTTTCCTTTACTAAAAGAGGCCATGTATAAAAACGACTGCTGGACGTAAATAAACACTATATGAAAAATGAGTACTTTTGAAGTCCTTAAAAAAAAAAATTGAACACTCAAGCTTTCGGGTCTTAAACCCTTCATCAGGAAACACTAAACAGTAAACACAAGGGAAAAACGTCAAAGTGACGAAAAAGAACATAAAAGAACAAATGACATCAAAACAACTTGATGTCACAACAGTATTGTGTAACACATTTTCCCTGGTAACAAAGCATAATGCGAACGTTTGTTATATGTGTTAGGTCTGTTCGGTTTCTGCTAACAGCCTCCCTATGAAATTCTTTTCCACCAGCCCCCCCCCCTCCCCCCACACCCTATATACTTCCCCTCCTCCTCCTCCGCAACCGCCCACCCACCCCCCACCCTCACCCCACAACACATACCCCACACACTTCCCCCCCTACCCAGTCCCCCACCACACCACACCCATATACCCCACACACACCACTCCCCCCACCCACCCCCTCCCCGTGAAAATAGTTTTGACCTGACTACACTTCAACTGCAGTCCCCAGTCCTAGATCCGGCACTTTGTCCAGCGCTTGTCCAGCGCTTTGTCCGGTACGTTGTCCAGCGCTTTGTCCGGTATTTTGTCCAGCACTTGGTCCAGCACTTTGCCAGGCACTTTGTCCGGTACTTGGTCCAGCACTTGGTCCGGCACTTTGTCGGGCACATGGTCCAGCACTTGGTCGGGCACTTTGTCCGGTACTTGGTCCAGTACTTTGTCGGGCACTTGGCCTGGCACTTGGCCTGCCATTTGGTCCAGCACTTGGTCCGGCACTTGGTCCAGCACTTGGACCGGCACTTGTTCCATAACTTGGCCCGGCACTTGGCCCGGCACTTTATCCGGTACTTGGTGCGGCACTTTGACCAGGCACTTTGTCAGGCACTTGGGCCACCACTTTGTTCGGCACATTGTCCGGCACTTGGTCCAGCACTTGGTCCAGAACTTTGTCTGGCACTTGGCCTGGCACTTGGCCTGGCATTGGTCCAGCACTTGGACCGGCACTTGGTCCGGCACTTGGTCCTGCACTTGGTCCACCACTGTCCGGCACTTGGTCCAGCACTTGGTCCGGCACTTGGTCCGGCACTTGGTCCGGCACTTAGTCCAGCGCTTGGTCCAGCACTTGGACCGTCACTAGGTCCAGCACTTGGTCCGGCACTTTATCCGGTACTTGGTGCTGCACTTTGACCAGGCACTTTGTCAGGCACTTGGTCAAGCACTTCGTCCGGCACTTGGCCTGGCACTTGGCCCAACACTTGGTCTGGCGCTAGGTCCAGTACTTTGTCAGGCACTTGGTCCAGCACTTTGTCCGGCACTTGGTCCATCACTTGGTCCGGCACTTTGTCCGGCACTTTATCCGGTACTTGGTGCGGCACTTTGACCAGGCACTTTGTCAGGCACTTGGTTTGGCACTTGGGCCACCACTTTGTCCGGCACATTGTCCGGCACTTGGTCCAGCACTTGTCCGGCACTTAGTCCAGCGCTTGGACCGGCACTAGGTCCAGTACTTGGTCCCGCACTTGGTCTGGCACTTTGTCCAGCACTTGGTCCAGCACTTTGTCTGGCACTTGGTCCAGTACTTGCTCCGGCACTGGGTCCACCACTTTGGCACTTGGTCCAGCACTTGGTCCAGCACTTGGTCCAGCACTTTATCTGGCACTTGGTCCGGCACTTGGTCCGGCACTTGGTCCGGCACTTTGGCACTTGGTCCAGCATTTTGTCAGGCACTTTGTCCGGAACTTGGTCAACAACTTTGGTTTAGGCTTCTTGGTGAAACATCCCCTAAAGGACTATAGACCCTAGCCCACTCTGGACTCGGACAACAGTGGTTACAACTGCCAACTAAAACCCTGGCAAACTCCAGTAAGGCTGGGTCTCCATCCAACGGTCAACTGAACTGTTTCAGCCCACTCCTGGGCTCAGGAAAACAACAACACTCAGTACCTGTCAAACGTCTGCCTCACTACAACCCCACTAACGCCAGAAGCTGGACCTACATCCAACAGCTGACGGAACTGGTCTGCCTCACTACAACCCCACTAACGCCAGAAGCTGGACATACATCCAACAGCTGACGGAACTGGTCTGCCTCACTACAACCCACTAACGCCAGAAGCTGGACCTACATCCAACAGCTGACGGAACTGGTCTGCCTCACTACAACCCCACTAACGCCAGAAGCTGGACCTACATCCAACAGCTGACGGAACTGGTCTGCCTCACTACAACCCCACTAACGCCAGAAGCTGGACCTACATCCAACAGCTGACGGAACTGGTCTGCCTCACTACAACCCACTAACGCCAGAAGCTGGACCTACATCCAACAGCTGACGGAACTGGTTTTGACCTCCAGGGGAAATAGTTTTGACCCGACTACACGTGAACTGCAGTCCCCAGTCCTAGATCAACCACAAGTTAAACACCAGCCGTCGTTCTGCCCTGTGCACACACAAAACGTAGCTCCCAAGACAAGCAGCGTCGCCTCCTGGCAATTCACAGCCACTGTACACAGAGCTGAATCTGCACTAACGGGAGAACAGCTACCACAACAGCTCCTGCCAAGCTGCCAGAAGCCGATCTCCAGCTGAACGGAATTGGAATGAACCCCCAAAACCAAGACCTGGAGAGAAACGCTCTCCAGAAGAATGCACTTTCTCTGACAACACACGGAACACCACGTCAACCACACAACCCTTGACGTCACTACCTGGGGCACCAGCTAGATTAGTTGGCCAGCGGATCCCCTCCCCCACCCCCCACCCCCCCGCCCCCTACACACATTCAGTCAGTGAGCTGTCCTCCAACATTTTCCTTTCCTAACAGGACCAACACTTTTGGACTGTCACACTGGCTCAAAATCAAGCACAGGACTCGGTAGAAGTCTGCGTATTTATGTTATGAATTTTTTTCACACGCGAAGCGCGTCTGTCGCGCCGACCTCTTCGAAATATACTGCTCAAAACAATTTAAGAGCCAGTTGAAAACATTCACACACAATTCAACCGAAAAACAAAATGACTTTTTCAAATTTAATTGAAAATTCATCTATGGAACGATACAATGACATCAGAAATAAACGAATAACAGCTGCTCAAAAACAACATTCATGGGCTTAATTGATGAACACCTTCATTTCAGAAATCAGAAGTCAAATCAAATGACAATGTCAATACTCAGTATGGCCACCATCAGCGCGGATACAAGCTAGACATCTCTGTCTCATAGAAGTCGAAGAGCTGGCTCAGGTTCACTGCTGGAGCGTGGTTCTCGTGAAGCAGGCGCCCCAGGACGTCCCAGGCATGCTCGATCGGGTTAAGGTCGGGCGAGCACGCTAGCCAGTCGAGGCCGTTGAGCTGCTGCTCCTCCAAAAAGACGTTTACCACCCTGGCATGGTGGGGACGGGCGTTGTCGTCCTGGAGGGTGGCGTCAGGGCCCAGGGCTTGCAGGGCAGGCAGGACCAGAGGCAGAAGAATGTTGTCCCTGTACCCCACACCAGTTAGATTGCCTTCAACTCGGTACAGGGGGGTTTTGAAGTTCCTTCCTATGCCACCCACACCATGATAGACCCCCCCCGCCATACCGGTCCCGTTCGATCATGTTGGCTTCTTGGTAGCGTTCCCCCGTCCGCCTCCAGACACGTATGCGACCATCGTGGAAGAGCCGAGCAAAACGCGACTCGTCAGAAAACATCACCCGGGCCCAGTGCTGCCTCGTCCAGGCCATATGAGCTCGGCACCAGGTCAGTCGCGCCCTACGGTGAGCCGCCGTCAGCACAGGTCGAACAGCTGACCATCTTGCTTGGAGGTTAACTTCTCTCAGGCGGTTCCGAACTCAGTTGTTGCCCGAGGTTGTTTGCAGTGGCAGTTCTTTGTCTCGGCGCCATCAGAACCAGCAGTCTGACCTGCTGTCTGGTGGTGGACCTAGGCCGGCCAGACCGTCTTTGTTCAGCAGTACTACCGGTGGCGTTGAAGCGGTCACGAAGTCTTTGGATGACAGCATGATGCACTTGAAGGCGACGACCAACTTCTCTGACGCCTGCACCTTCTTGAAGCCAAGCAACAGCCCTTCCCGGTCAGTGTAATTTAATCTCCCTCTTGGTGGCATGGTTAAAAACACCCGCAAAGCGGCTTTTATACCCACTGGTCAGCAAAACTGATTGCCATGTGTTCAGTAAAGGCACGACTTGCACGTGCAATGCGGTTTGCAGTCAGCCCAACTCTGTTGCCTCAGCTATGTGCTCGCAAACCGCGACCCTGTTTTTGTGATTTCGGTGTTTCTTTTGTGAACTCGTTCAACCCACTAGACTCAGATTCAACTGAACACATGCCAAAACCAGTTTTGCATTGAAGCAGTTGTCACACTTTCAGTGCAAACATTGGACAAAAGCTTTGAATTCTATACACTACGATGCGTTATCTAAACCATATGAAAAATGCAGGTGGCTCATAAATTGTTTTGAGCAGTATGTAATAGTCCTACTTGTTCCCTCTGATCTACTCTAATGACTTTTTTTTCGAATTCCTCATATAACTGAAAGCAGCATGGTTCTCGGGCATTCTCATTGTATGCGGTGATACTCTGGAATTCAGTACATTTTCAACTACGTCATGCCCCTTCCTTTCCGATTTTCAGGTCTGCACTCGGTTAAACCTTATCTCTGTTTTAACGCCTGTTGTAGAATACCACGTGAAAATCATCAAATTGCTGTCTTACACTGCACACATTTGCTCATGTCCGATAATGTACGATTGAATTGAATGGAATGGAATAACACAAAAAATCTATTAGATTTATCTCTTCGGTTTCTCGGCAAGATCGTGTCACTCCGCTGATTTCTGCTGACTTCAATGTTTGTTTTGCAGTGGATAAAACATACCCTGCTTGGCAAATACACACAGCCGCTGGACCCCCCAAAAAAACAACAACAACAACAACAACAACAACAACAAAAAAAAACAATACAGAGAGCTAGCGACATTGAGCGCGAGTGCGTGCATGCGTGCGTGCGCGGCGCGCGTGCATATGTGTGTGTGTGTGTGTGTGTGTGTGTGTGTGTGTGTGTGTGTGTGTGTGAGTGTGCGTGTGTGTGTGTGTGTGTGTGTGTGTGTGTGTGAGTGTGTGTGTGTGTGTGTGTGTGTGTGTGTGTGTGTGTGTGTTGGAAAGAGGAAAAGGAGTGGGGTGGAAGGGTGTGGGTTGGATTGTAGGAGCAACGTATTGGACTGGGACGGTCATCTTGTCTCATTCGTTTTATTGCGAACGTAAGTAGTAGATTATTTTTGAAAGGCAAACATGCCCCCCAAAGACTACTTATGTTAAGTGCGCGCGCGAGCGCGCGCGTGCGCGCGTGTGCGTGTGTGTGTATGTGTGTGTGCGTGCGTGCGTGTGTGTGTGTGCGAGCGCGCGCGCGCGCGTGTGTGTGTGTTTGTGTTTGTTCACAGGTTTTGATATTCCAGTCGAGAAAGGAGAAGTTGAGTGTTGACCATGAACTTTTCAGTGATGTTCATTCTTGCTCTGGTCTTGACCCTGTCCATGACCGATGCCTTCATTCGCCCGCGGAAAAACGGTTGGTTGTCTCTGACTATTTGTTCGTCAGTGATATGGTCACTCTTACCTAGTGTCACAGGAAACAAAATCTCTCTCTCTCTCTCTCTCTCTCTCTCTCTCTCTCTCTCTCTCACTCTCTCAAAATCTCAAAATCTCAATCTCTCTCTCTCTCTCTCTCTCTCTCTCTCTCTCTCTCTCTCTCTCTCTCTCTCTCTGCGCTTGCGAACGCACGCGTCTGTGTGCGTGTTAGACACATGAAAAAGATTTGTTCAGAGGAAGTTGTATTCCTCTAGTTTGTTTCACATTGTTGTATATGCAACGACATATGAACAAATGCACGGCTGCGCTGAGGCTAGTATTAACTTTGCCACCATTACCTAGCATCACCGCTACTGACATACCTAAGACTAGCATCGTCACATTGTCATAATTGAGGTTAGCATCACCACATTGCCATAGTTGAAGTTAGCATCACCACATTGATATAGTTGAAGTCAGCATCATCACAGTGCCATAGTTGAAGTTAGCATCACCACATTGCCATAGCTGAGTTAGCATCATCACATTGCAATAGTTGAGTTAGCATCACCACATTGATATAGTTGAAGTTAGCATCACCACAGTGCCATAGTTGAAGTAAGCATCACCACATTGCCATAGTTGAAGTTAGCATCACCACATTGATATAGTTGAAGTTAGCATCACCACATTGATATAGTGAAGTTAGCATCACCACATTGCCATAGTTGAAGTAAGCATCACCACATTGCCATAGTTGAAGTTAGCCATCACCACATTGATATAGTTGAAGTTAGCATCACCACATTGCCATAGTTGAAGTTAGCATCACCACATTGATATAGTTGAAGTTAGCATCACCACATTGCCATATATGGGGGGAGGGGGGTATCACCACTACTACTGTAAAGAGGGTAGGGAACATCACCATTACTGCCATAGGTAAGGGTAACATCGCCACTACTGATGTAGCTAAGGGTAACAGGACCTTTTCGGCCATAAGACAGGGTAACGTCACCACTACTGATATAGCTAAGGGTAACAGGACCTTCTTGGCCACAACACAGGGTAACATCACCACTACTGATATAGCTAGGATAGCAGTGACCCTCTGTTATGGCAGTAGTGCTCGTGTTACCTCACCACTACTGCCATAACAGAGGGTAACCTCACCACTACTGCCATAAGATAGGGTAACATCACAACTACTGCCATAACAGGAGTAATATCACCACTACAGACATAACAGAGGGTAACATCACCACTACTGCCATAACAGAGGGTAACATCACTACTGCCAAAACATAGGGTTACATCACCACTACTGCCATAACATAGGGTAACATCACCACTACTGCCATAACATAGGGTAACATCACCACTACTGCCACACATAGGGTAACATCACCACTACAGACATAACAGAGGGTAACATCACCACTGCTGCCATAACAGGGTAACATCACCACTATTGCTATAACATAGGTAACATCACCACTACTGCCATAACATGGGTAACATCACCACTACTGCCATAACAGAGGGTAACATCACCACTACAGACATAACAGAGGGTAACATCACCACTACTGCCATAACATAGGGTAACATCACCACTACTGACATAACATAGGGTAACATCACCACTACTGCCATAACAGAGGGTAACATCACCACTGCAGACATAACACAGTGTAACATCACCACTACAGACATAACACAGGGTAACATCACCACTATTGCCATAACAGGGTAACATCACCACTATTGCTATAACATAGGGTAACATCACCACTACTGCCATAACAGAGGGTAACATCACCACTACTGCCATAACAGAGGGTAACATCACCACTACTGCCATAACAGAGGGTAACATCACCACTACTGCCATAACATAGGGTAACATCACCGCTACTGCCATAACATAGGGAAACATCACCACTACAGATATAACATAGGGTAACGTCACCACTACTGCCATAACATAGGGTAACATCACCACTACTGCCAAAACAGAGGGTAACATCTCCACTACTGCTATAACAGAGAGTAATATCACCTCTACTGCTATACCATAGGGTAACATCACCACTACTGCCATAACAGAGGGTAACATCACCACTACTGCTATAACAGAGAGTAATATCACCACTACTGCTATAACAGAGGGTATTGTCACCACCACTGTATTAAAACAGAGGGTAACATGACCACTACTAACATAACAGATGGCTACATCACTACTGAAGGCTTAACAGAGCCTAACGTCACCACAACAGACATACCAGAGGGTAATATCACCACAACAGACATACCTGAGGGTAACATCGCCACTACAGACATACCAGAGGGTATTATGACTACTACAGACATACGTCAGGGTAACATCCCCACTATAGGCATGCCTGAGGGTAACATCACCACTATAGGCATGCCTGAGGGTAACATCACCACTATAGGCATGCCTGAGGGTACCATCACCACTATAGGTATGCCTGAGGGTAACATCACCACTGTAGACATACCTGAGGTTAACATCACCACTATAGGCATGCCTGAGGGTAACATCACCACTGTAGACATACCTGAGGTTAACATCACCACTATAGGCATGCCTGAGGGTAACATCACCACTATAGACATACCTGAGGTTAACATCACCACTATAGGCATGCCTGGGGGTAACATCACCACTATAGGCATGCCTGAGGGTAACATCCCACTATAGGCATGCCTGAGGGTAACATCACCACTATAGGCATGCCTGCGGGTAGCATCACCACTATAGGCATGCCTGAGGGTAGCATCATCACTATAGACATACCAGAGGGTAACATCACCACTATAGGCATACCTGAGGGTAATATCACCACTGTAGACATACCTGAGGGTAACATCACCACTATAAGCATACCTGAGGGCAACATCACTATAGGCATAGCGGAGGGTAATATCACCATTACAGACATACCTAAGGGTAACATCACCACTATAGACATACCTGAGGGTAATATCACCACTATTGGCATACTTGAACGTAACATCATCACTATAGGCATACCTGATGGTAACATCACTACAGGCTTAGCGGAGGGTAATATCACTATTACAGACACACCTAAGGGTAACATCACCACTATAGACATACCTGAGGGTAACACCACCACTTTAGGCGTACCTGAGGGTAACATCACCACTACAGATATACCAGAGGGTAATATCACCACTATAGGCATACCTGAGGATAATATCACCACTACAGACCTACCAGAGGGTAATACCGCCACTACAGACATACCTGAGGGTAATGTCACCACTACAGACATACCGGAGGGTAATATCACGACTACAGGCATACCAGAGGGTAACATCACTACAGACATACCAGAGGGTAATAGCATCACTACAGACATACCAGAGGGTAATATCACCACTACAGACATAGCAGAGGTTAATATCACCACTACATACATACCATAGGGTAATATTATCACTACAGATATACCAGAGGGTTATAGCACCACTACAGACATACCAGAGGTAATATCACCACTACAGACATACCAGAGGGTAATATCACCACTACAGACATACCATAGGGTAATATCACCACGACAGACATACCTGAGGGTAATATTACCACTACAGACATACCAGATGGTAATATCACCACTATAGACATACCGGAGGGTAATGTCACCACTACAGATATACCATAGGGTAATATCACCACTATAGACATACCTGAGGGTAATATCATCACTACTGACATACCAGAGGGTAATATCACCACCACTGCCATAACCGCGACTTCTGATAGTGGGGCAGTTAAGGTAGTAAATATCAGTGAATCATGCACTTCATAGTAGAAGCATGCCATTTGGCATGTGGGTACCTAGACCCTTTCTGAATGATATGAGAGAGGGAAACACAATGGGCGTGACCTCTGGAGGGCGTGGCCATACATTTAATTAGGTCAGTGTGTCATGTTCTTTCTTTTTCGTTTTTTTTGCACAAAACAATGGATTTGCAACAAAAAAACTGCTTCAGAATAACCCCGAGTATGTATTTGATGAGACATATGAAGACAAGCCTATATTGAAGCTAACTTGTAAGACTCAAATAAAGTAGGTCATTTAAAAGTAGGTCAAAGTCCTTAAAATCTTATTGTTTTTATTTTTTACATTTTTTTTTGGCTCCAAGTAGTTTGCAAAGTTCATAACTAACAGTGATTACCTTTATAGCAGAAAAAATGATGTAAACTTATTTTTGAAAATGAAAACAAGCATTTTGTCTCTTTAAAAACAAGTAGGTCAAGTATTCTTGACTACTTAATGGCTTATCTTTAAATGTTTTGGTATCAGATTTGACCAATTCGGCTGCTTCTAGAAGGGAAAGATGGGTTTCAAGTACTTGATTGTCTCTATACCTATTGCATAAGTTGACAGACTGTTGAGTTGCCTTTTTATATCGCAAGAGTTGACCTATTTAGGACTCATTTGCTATCAATATACTATGTGGTTTGTTACATATGTCATATAACACTAAAGCACCATATATTCCGATGAACATTAAAGGGAAACAGTTTGTGAATTGTCAGTGCCAAGCAAATCACATAAATCACACACACACACACACACACACACACACACACACACACACACACACACCTTTTTCTTCTAAAGAAGAAAGTTTGCTTTACCTCACGTCACATTCAAATCAGCTCACTTGTCCTGGTAGCAGTCTCCACCACAAGCGCAGAGGGCGGTACATTGCAGGTTGGCCTTCACACATTTGCAACGTCCTTTGCAGCCTTGCTGGCATCCACAGTGAACCAGTTCAAGACATGAATCCTGTGCCTGCTGAAGAGTTGTCCACACGGGCTGCCACATTTGCCCCTCTTTTTTCTAACCCCAGTCTGCAGGAGATGGGAGCACAGGTTGTTTTGCTAGACACTGACCCCAGACATATCCAGCTTGGTAGATAGCAGGGAGAAGATGTTGTCTAAGAGCTGCTGAAGTTGGGGGGATGTTCTCAAGAAGCTTTCCTTGCTGGGCAAACAGTTTCTTCCTAGCCTGGTCAACTTTATGGAGTGCACTCCTACGTTCGTACATGAGTACAACAAACCTCTCGAAGGTTTCCAACAAAGCATCTGTCAGTGAACATGGTCTGTCCACGATGGCCAGGAAGGAGTCTGTCACTTCAGGAAAGATAGTCCATGTATTCCACGCTGTTGCCTTGCCCCTGCTGCTGAAAAAAGACACTGTGTCACATCCAGTAAAGGCATGAATTATGAAGTGCTGGAAGGGCCTACGATTTTCTTGGTCCAAGCGGTCTGGCTATCTGATGAGCTGGGACATATTTGAAGTGTTTTCCAGTGCCCAGAGCTAACCAGATTTCTTGTGCCGCAGTGACCTGGAAATTAGCTACTGCAAGGACAAGAACATCTGTGTCCGTGGTTCGTACTAAGATCTTGCCCAAACCCTCCTGCACACAATCTGCAAGGTGAAGTAAGATCCTAGTATCAGCCTACTCGTGTGTGCAGGCTTGCAGACAACTTGTTTGTTTGTTAGCAGGGATGCAGAGCACCTTCTCACCACAGGTAATTACCACCACCTTCCCCTGCGTGTTGACTGTTTCAATCGTTCTTTCAGCGATGTACTGAAACAGTTCTGCTTTGTTGTCATCCACCTGGAGAACACTATGCCAGTTACCAGGTAGCAGTGCGGTTGGCAAAACTCTTCTCCGAACACCACATCCCCTGTGCTGTCTTGCACCTGCCTTCAGACTGCTAGAGTTGTACACGTCAAAAACGACGTCAACTCTTGATGTCGATTCCAGATTCTTTAAGACGTATGGCACAGACATGTTGTCAACACACTCCTGCAATGTCTTATTTAGTTTGGGCGACAGCATCTGGACCACTGCAGCTCCGTCAAGCAATTTTGCGTCAACTTCAGGGGGAGACAGAGGGATCAGAACAGCTTCAGCATCCAGCAGACATCCAGCCTCTTCAAAAGGATCTTCCGTTTCAATGATGTCAGTAATGTTGTCAAACACATCAGGTGGAATATCAGCCATGGTTTGGGAGAAATCTTCATGTGTATCTTCCATGTCCTCGTTTAGTGCCGGAATCGTCACAGCCTTACTTCGAGTTAAAGTCGCAAGTAGATCTGCTTTAGATCCTGTTCTCAGTTGACCAAATCTTGAGAGTGATGGCGGCCATGGGTGGTTTTCATGCCTAAAGAACTCTTCAAGATTTCCATGTCGGAACTGGCATGCGATGTAGAGCTTAGAAAACAGAGAACAGTCATTTTTCAACATTGCCAGATGCCTGCTCCTGGACGGCAGTCTGCAAACTTGGTTTGAGAACAAGGGGAATCCGTTTCTTTTGATGGGTTCAGAAAGTGGCTTAATTCTCTTTTCAAAGCGCTCTTCGATGAATGTTTCATACTGTTCCTGATGGAATACTGCCATCACACTAGCCGGAATAGAAGTAGAAATGTCATGCCAAAGACAGGGGCTGTTTGGGGATTATCTCGGAAGCTTTCAATATGAGCCACAACCTCAGCAAGTGCAATAGCATGTGCTGTTGATCTGTTTGTTGTTTCTTTGATTCTTGTGCCTGGTTTGCTGGTACACGTCTGTAGAAGGCAGACAAGTCAAGTCAAGTCAAGTCAAGTATACTTTATTATCTCAAAAAGAGAAATTATTATCAGGTGCAACACCATTTTTTACAAACATAGACAGGCATTTAATGTGATAATGACAATCCATTGCCACCATGTCTTTGACAGCAAGTTTTGTGAGTAGCTCTTGATCGTTCAGTTGCTGAGCATGTGCACAAACTTTATCATCCAGGGGCAAAGTAAGAGCTCGATGAAGCCCTGCTGCACCGGGAGATCCATTGCAGAAAAAGCATGTTGGTCCTGTGCCCATCTCATCTGTCTCACAGCTAGATTCATCTGCAAGTTTTCACAGGACTGGATTTATCACTTGCTGGCTTTCTTTTCCTGTTTAAAACGTGTCGCTTATTTTTGCACAGCAAGATTTGTTCCAAGAAGCTTTGTGCTTCCTCAAGGTCTCCTCAAAACCAGTTCCTTCATCCAGTTTAGACAAGGGAATAGAAAGTGGGGACTCACCCTACTCCTGAAAAGCTGTCAAATTGTAAGCAACGTAGGTATACCCTGCTCCATCTCCTCTTGCTCCCTTTGCTGGGCATATCAAAGGTACTTTGCTTAATGGGTTCTGGCACAGAGCGCACAGATTCCAGTCAACTGTCAAGTCATCAACTTCTTCAGAGGAAAATGGTACACTGGGGTCGTTTATCCTCTTATAGTCACGAGACATCGCCACTTTCTGACTGCCTACAGACTCAGAACTGCAACAAAGACAAAAAATCAAAACCTGAGTTTTGACGCCAATGGATGACCATACAATTTGCACTGATCAGTTTTGAATCTGCTATAATGACAACCAACTTAGCAAGTTCACAGAACTGATTTTTATTTTTTGTTTTATTATTTGAGCATTTATCATCAATACAATTAAAATTCATGTTGATACGAGCTTATAATTGATATTGTTCTTGTAAATAAGAACTGTGGCATTTGTGATCAAACAGACACTGGCAGTAATATACAAAAAAACAAAACAAAAAAAAAAAACCAAGAATCGCTTTGGAATTCTGGCTGAATGCAGTCTTTATCTTAAGAAGAACAACGTGAATATTTCTAATATCTAAAACCCGATTTTTAATCATTAAAAGTTAAAATGGAAATAAAACTGGATTAAAAATAATGTATGTAAACTCACCAGCTGTGAAAAGGTTGTTTAGTCACATTCAGATAGCTGCATTATGCTGAAAGCCGCTCCAAATGCACTGAAACTTGATTTTACAAAAAGACATCAAAATAGTACACTAAGAATGAAACAAAGCCGTTCACACGCGTGATGGCCACGACCGGTGATACATTTTTTTGCACCCCATAGGAATATTTGCAACCATATCAGTCTTATATGCATTTTTCCCTGATTACAAGTAATGTACACAGACATTTCTGTTCTCAATTTTATTTGATATTCACATGTTTCAAACGTTATTTAAACGGAAGAAACTTAATAGAACACAAAGTGAAACGTGTTACTTTTCACGTGGTTGACTCATCTAACTATACACCGCTAGCGGCGATGACAGATCTAGAGCAGGCGCAGTCTGCTCCCTGACCTTGGCAGCGGGATGCGTTGGCTGGTGCTATGGTGTTCTGATTGTGTCAAAAATTCAGTTATTGAAAACTTTGATCGATCACTGCTCCTAACACAGGGGGCTGTGATCGTGTTTCCCTCTCCAGACATAATCAGCATGGTTCATAGTATTATTGTGCAAGAGGAAATGTTTCTACTAAAAAACGCAAGGTCATAAATCTTACCTCCTCCACTATGATAGCACTAGCCTCAGAAATGAACCCAGACTGAAAACGGGCTAAACAAAGGATTGTTTAGGTGAGATTCCCGGGAGAATTGATGTCTAGATCCAACTGGTTTACAGAAAGGGTAAGTCTCATATCATGTCCTTTAAAGGTTATATCCCTCCCCACCCCCAACACGCTTCCCGACCCATTCCCCGCTTCGCTTCGATCCGCGCCTGGTTTTTGTTTGTTTGTTTGTTTGTTTTTTTTTGGGGGTGCTTTTGTTTTTTGCTTACATTTAACGTACTAAATTTTTCTTAATTATTTTCATCACGATGAAGCAACACACACACGCGCGCGGGCGGGGGAGGGGGGGGGGGGGGGGGGGGGGGGGCGTGGTGGAGGGGGAGGGGGCACGTGCGAGCTTACACCCACACACACGCACGCACGCGCGCACGCTTACAACACACACACACACACACACACACACACACACACACACACACACACACACACACAACCACACATGAGGAAAACTGGACGTGCACGTGCTCTTACACACACACACACACACACACACACACACACACACACACACACACACATACACACACGCGCACGCACGCACGCACGCACGCACGCACGCACGCACGCACGCTCGCACGCACGCACACAGACACACACACACACACACACACACACACACACACACACACACACACACACACACACATGTACGCACGCACTCTAGCATATGCGCTCACACGCGCGCTTTTGCGCTCACCTGCACTAGTTGCCAGTGCTACCGATGACTGCTAACTGTTGTACAAGCACGCACGCACGTACACACACACGCACGCACGCACGCACGCACACACACACACACACACACACACACACACACACACACACACACACACACACACATGTACGCAAGCACTCTAGCATATGCGCATATACGCGCGCTTTTGCGCTCACCTGCACTAGTTGCCAGTGCCACCGATGACTGCTAACTGTTGTACAAGCACGCACGCACGTGCACACACACACGCACGCACGCGCACACACACACGCACGCACGCGCACACACGCGCGCACACACACACACACACACACACACACACACACACACACACACACACACACACACACACACACATGTACGCAAGCACTCTAGCATATGCGCACATACGCGCGCTTTCGCGCTCACCTGCACTAGTTGCCAGTGCTGCCGGTGACTGCTAACAATTTCCTTCAATTTGTTTTTCAGGGGGAAGAACCTTTCCGCAGCACAGTCCCGATTCTATGGATCTGAAGACGCGTCAGATGTAAGTACTGTGCGCGTGTCTTGAAGGTCGTGTGACTATATTTCTCTGGAATAGCTCAGGCGGTAGAGCGGAATCATGATCCTGGTGATCTTTGGGTTGCAGGTTCGAATCTCCGCTGGGCCGTTTCGGAATGGGGGGACTTTGCCTTTGAGTTAAAATTGGTTCTGCTTCAGTCTTCCAAAACTTTTTTCGAAGGTGATTATAAACCGAAGTTCTGTGCGTGAACGCACGTAAACAATCACCACCTTTCATAAGAAAAGACCAGTTTGGCCGTTAGAATGGATGACACGTTACACACAGCATGCATGGACAGAATAAAAGAATGATGTAAATCTGAGTGACCAATAGTGGACTGAATGACATGGGGGATAAGTGAGCGTAGCACCAGCAGGCAGCTCTGCAGTAGGCTCTGCCGAGTAGCAGCCCGTAGTGTGAGCAAGAGCGTGGATTGGAACTTAGTTCTTTACTTTGGATATGCGCTACGTAGGTACTCTTTATAACAACAACAGCAGCAGCAGCAGCAGCAGCGACGACGACCACGACGACGACGACCCTATTTCATGTATTTATGTATCCTATTTTTTTTTAAAAGCAGCTCATTGTTTGGATCCAGAGGCATGTGGTATGGAATCTGACACTCATCCTGAAGGCTGGGGACTCGATTGTCAGCAGAAGCGCCTGTTCAGGTAGTGCATATCTCGGTCACTCGGATCAATTGAAGTGCAGACGTGCTTAGGTGTGAACCCTGGCGTGGGACTGTGCAGAAGAAGAACATATAAACACGTTAAAGATTCCAGAAGAAGAACATATAAACACGTTAAAGATTCCAGAAGAAGAACATATAACACGTTAAAGATTCCGAGATCCACGTCAGCATTCGGCAGATTATAGAATCACAGCTGAGGCCTTACTGACTATGACTATCTTCATCCTATACTTGTGATAATCATACAAACAGAAGGAGAAGAAGAATAAAGGCTGCAGAGAATGAAACGTGACTGATCGTGAAAAAGGGTTTACTTGCATGGAAAAATACAGTTCTTGAAAAAAAGCCAGCAACAATAAATACACTAACTGGCAAACAAACATACAAACAATGGTTGGTGTAAAGTTGTTACCAAGAAGACATGTACTTAACTGGCTCAATAAGGAACTGAATCGGTGAATATTAATCCAACAACAACAACAACAACAACACGCACACACAGAAGAAGGGAAAGCCCACTGTTAGCTTGGAAAGGTGGGTGTTATAATCGTCATAATAGTTATCCGTGTTCAGTTAAAGCGTATCATCATCATCATCATCATCATCATCATCATCATCATCATCATCATATACATCAGCAGCATGTCCGTCCACCAGTTCCTTGCCGTTCACCTTGAGTGACTGTTTCTTTAATATGATCACTCCACAGAGAAACAAGGAACCTGTGCCCACATTGCTCTGACGGCTGCCACGAGGACAGGACCTGCATAGTAAGTGTCCTTTATAATAACAGTATTCTCGACCTGTGCGTGCGTGCTCGTTTGCTGTTGACCGTCTTACACGGTCAAAAGAATAGCAGCTGGGGGGGGGGGGGGGGGGGGGGGGGGGGGGGGGAGGGGGGGGGGGATTTATGTTGAGCTGTTGATTACGTTGAGTATGAAATTTTTACCACGTTCCTTTTTGTTCAGTAAATTCACTACCTTTCTGACCACACACACCTCTCTCGACATCTCCTAGGAGATCCAAAATGTAGAAGAAATCTTTTTAGCTATGCTCGGGGATC
>CM031606.1:2788578-2834709 GCA_018398815.1 Conus ventricosus
ACATTAGTGGAGGTTTTTAGAGGAGCAAAACAAGTAAATGCAATCTTCAACTAAATTTTAAACCCAAAGACATGGAAACTGCCTGTATTCTTTCATAACTTGCGAGGTTACGACTCTCCCCTTATAATGAAACAGTAGAAAACCCGCCTTTAGGGTGTCATGCATTGCACAGTCATCAGAAAAGTACATGTTTTTCACTTTTAAATAACATGTCTTTTTATGACTCATGCAGCACATGTGGGTTCATAAGTCGCTGGCTATGTCCTTAAAGTCCTCCCAATAACGGAAGAAATATTTTGACCCAACCCACTTGTTAGAAAGGGTGTTTACCCTTATGAGTACATGAACATTTGGGAAAGGTTTGGACGAAGATCCACTTCCCCTAAAGGCCGTTCTTTTCTAGTTTTAGAGGAAAGGGGACATCATGATTCCGATTACCAGCATGCTCAAGATGCGTGGCAGAAGTTAAGTTTAAACGATGGAGACATCAATGCATACTTGAGGCTGATGATGTTTGTTGGCGGACGTCTTTGAAAATTACAGAAAGACCTGCATAAAACATTATAGCCTGGATCCGCGCATTACTTTTCCCTGCCCCCGGGGAAATGAGCTGGGACGCTTTTTTAAAGTTTACTGGAGTACAGATTGATTTATTATCTGACCTACCAATGATTCAGATGATTGAAAACGGATTGCGTGGAGGAATTAGTATGGCGTCGCATCATTACTGTAAAGCAAACAACAAATACTTGGACGACTAGACCCAAAGTAAAAGGTCTAACATCTCATGTATTTAGATGCAAACAATCTGTATGGATGGGCAATGGCGCAAATCGTTTCCATTACGCAACTTTAAAATGTACACAGGTGGCAGTACAAATAATATTAAAAAAAGCATTAAAGTGGTTGGGCAGTTGACGCCGGGTCAACAGCGTGGATACATTCTAGAGTTGACTTAGAATATCCTCAGGAACTCCATGACCTGCATAAATGACTATCCATTAGCAGCAGAAAGTCTAAAGATGCAAAACAGAACCGCCAAAACCTTGTGCCTAATCTTCGAGGAAAAAAAAATTTATGTCTGTCATTACAGACTTCTACAATTTTATTTAAGACACGGTTTAAAGTTGAGAGCATTCATCGTATAATTGCTTTTGATCAAGAACAGTTCATGAAACCATACATCATGAAGAACACTGATCTCAGAACTAAATCCACAGATGCTTCAGAAAAAGACTTTTTCAAGCTGATGAACAACAGCTGTTTTGGAAAGCTAGGAAAATCCGCACAAGCGCAAAGATGTCAGATTGGTCACCAGAGAAAACGAAGCAATTAAGCTGATTTCCAAAACCAAATTATCAAGACTTTAGAAGATTTCATGATCAGCTTTTTGGTTTTAATGATGAAAAAAAAGAAAGTCAAATTAGACAAGCTGTATTTATTGGGTTTACTGTTTTTGAAATATCAAAGCTTTGATGTTGAAATTTCTTTATGAAATCTTTAAACCCTCGTATCCTGAGTCCAGAGTACTTTACACAGATACAGAAGTTTTGTTATAGATATCCCTATGAAGACATCTATAAAGACATGGAATTAGAAGTAGCTAAAGGGCATGCAGGATGGTACGACACATCCGATTACCCTAAAGATTCGCCTTTGCATTTAATTACTAACAAGAAGGTTTTAGGGAAAAATGAAGGATGAATTATCTGGAAAGGTGATCAAGGAGTTTGTTGGTTTTTAAAGGGCGAAAATGTACAGTATTTCGAGCCAGGAGAAAAAACCCTTAAGAAAGCAAAAGGAATATCTCGCAGTTTGTGCAGTCGAGCATATCGCATGACAACTATAAAGAAGCATTGTTTGACAATAAGACCCTTTATCATGCACGTAAAACTGCGATCTAATCTACATGAGATCAAAACAACTGGTTGTAACAAAGAAGTCATTTTGATAGAACAAACACAAAACGTGGGGTTTGTTAATCCTGAGTTTTCATATGCAATCGGGCATTGGGAACAGCATAATTATATATCTTCTTCGGGGATAAAATTCGGGTCCATATTTTCATCAAACTTTATCTATAAAATCAATCATATCAACCTCCAATTCATTCAAAAATTTTTTCATGTTTGCTTGATGCGCTCGAATTTTTTTTATTATTTCAAGATATTCTTTTCCCCATGTTTGATAATCAAAATTTGGATTTTGGGTTGTAGGTGATCTGGATGCATTGCCATGTGCTGATGAATCCTCGCAAATGTTGCACTAATAGCAGAACTCAAATCAAATGATTCTTTTATTAATTCGAAGGTCTTTTCATTTATCATTCTTGTATCATTCTGCGCTTCCTTCTGAGCTTCCATTTTAACTCAAATATATTTACGTAAATCAGTTAAAGCGGAACTGTGTCTGGCGGGATTATCTGCAGTTCTTCTTTCACAAAAGATCTTTGAGGAGCTGGTTGTTTTGTTGTGTCAGTTTCTCGTAAATAATACACGGGCGGATTCATCTTTACAATTCTTTTTATTTCGTATGGATCAACACTCCAAACTGGATCGGTTGCCCTGATGCGAGTGTCCCCTTCTGCTTCCCCCGGTAAATAAAGGTACCTTACTTTTAAACCAAACGGCAATAGTTTGCCGGATGAACTGGAGTCTTCAGCAACATTTATTGTTTGTTTTTTGATTGCTTGTACTGGTTTTAACCCTTTAAATTCTTCATTATTCATTGCGCGCAAAACTGAGGGCAGTCTTCTAACCCATTCTGTGTTGCGAGAATTGTCAATCAGCTCTCTGTGATACTGGTAGGAGAAAAGTCTTTCAGCTAACTGTTTGTTAAAGTTTTCAACTAAAGCCTGTGATCTGTGAACTCCCGGAATGCCTCTTTTAATGGTAACTCTATGTTTTAACAATAACTGATTCACTCGGCCTTTAAATTGTTTTCCATCATCGACTTGAATCATGCGAGGGTAAGTTAAAGGACCTCGTTGGTATATCAGTTGTATAGCGACAGCAACAGCAGAAGCACTCTTTTGTGTTAACGGTTCCGCATCTTTGTATCTTGAAGCTATGTCAATGACTGTAAGCGCGTACTTAAATCTTTTTCGTCTAATCGTATCATGGGGTAAATATAGAAGATCCATTTGATGGGTGTCGTTCGGTATTGTATTCATAAAGTGTGGTCTCTGTATTCGTTTAGGCGCTGGTAAATAAATTTGCCAAATCGCTTGTTTAGATAACCATTCCTTCGCTGTTTGTTCACTGACTCCAGCTGCTTGGCTTAGCTTTTTAATTGCCGTAATTCCCTTCCAATATCCTTTTGGTGAATAATAGATTTTGTTCATTTTTTATTCAGCCAATATTATGCGCAACAAAATACACAACGGTCATGCCAAAGACAATAAACGTGATTTCTTGCATCTTTTGTTTTTCTGATGGATGATAAAAGTCGCTGAATTTTGGTGGGGGCAATGTCTCGATTGGTTTGCCTGTTACTAGATAATACTCTTTTATTGCTTGATCAACATCTTTAAATGTGTAAGCTGCATGCCCCTGTTTTTTCAGGGTATCGTTAATGAAATCTAACTGCTCAATTCTCTGCTTTTCATAGCGATCTTGTGCTGCAGCTAGTTGCTCCACAGCTTTGTTATGTCTTTTTCTCTCGCCATCATCCCGTAGTTTTACTAAATGCGTAATTACTTCCGCTAAAAGCAAGCGCATTCACTACTGCACCGCCTATCATCATTACGAGTGAAGCCATTTTTTATAAATGTATTTTTTTACATATTTATTATTCTCTGGAATTATATCTTGCTTAACTAGAAAATCTTTCGTAGCAAACGAAGCTGTAATAATAGCAATCAGCTTTGCTAAGTCTTCAAAGTCTAGTTTGCCAAGATCTGCTGGTTTTATTTTTAACAGGCTTTTACCAAGCATCGTGTATCCTACACTTAGACCTCCGATAACAGCAGAATGGTATACAAGGTTGGCGACAGTTTTTTCGGTGCTCAGTTTTTAGAAAATAAAATAATTATAATTAATAAAAAACATGAACCCGATGATCTGCTAGAGCTACAGAGCAGCCTAAACCATCTTGGACTCACAAATGAAGAAGTTGAGAAAAATCTTTCGGGGCAAATAAAGCTGTAATAACAGCAATCAGTTTTGCGAGTCTTCAAAGTCTAGTTTGCCAAGATCTGCTGGTTTTATTTTTGACAGGCTTTTACCAAGCATCGTGTATCCTACACTTAGGCCCCAATAACAGCAGAATGGTTTTACAAGGTTGGCGACAGTTTTTTCGGTGCTCATTTTTAGAAAATAAAATAATTATAATTAAAAAAAACATGAACACCAATGATCTGCTAGAGCTACAGAGCGGCCTAAACCGTCTTGGACTTACAAATGATCAAGTTGATGACCAAGCTATTATGTCCAAAAAGGAGAGGCTGTATTCTTTGGCAGCATGTGAAAAAACAAAACAGTTCCTCGGAACTGAATTCAGCATAGAACAAATTCACAGATGTCGCCACAAGACATTGAAAAGTATCATAACAGGTATGAAGCGCAGCTGGGGTCTAGAATGGTAAAAAGTGTTGGGCAAACGGTTCTTAGTTGTACACTAAACTAGTCAGTAAATTTGCTCCCATTGATTCTGAACAAGCACTTTATGTATGATTTAACGCAGGATCCAGTTTTAAAAAGTCATTAGAGTCTCTAAGCTGTGATCTATATTACAGATTTGAACATTGTTATCACCATTAATCATGGGATTAATTACTTTTAATCATATAGATTTTATTTCCCTTCAAAATGACCGAGCCAGAAAATCAGCAGAATCAGAAAACACTGAATCAGGTGGAGAAAGTAACCAAGCCAGAAAATCAGCAGAATCAGAAAACACTGAATCAGTGGAGACCAGTGAAAAGCATCCTCATCCTGGGCGTGTTAAAGCAGGAAAAAAATTAGCAGAGTGGAACAGACCAAACAAATTAATGTTACAATCACAGAATATAACTCATAATGAAAACATAACACCGCCAACGCCAGAACAAGTTGATTCAATGCCAGCTATAAAAACTCCATGTGATTCAAGGCCTACAGCACCAAAGTCTTCATGGAATATTGAACTTAAAACTGTTGCCATTTTTGGCGCCCTTGCTGCTGCTGGGGGTGGTTATTACGGTTATAAAATATATAAACAATGGCAACAAAAACCAAAGAAGTTAAAACAACCTGAACCACTAAATACAGAAGACAAAAACATGCCAAAACCGCCAACAACAAAAGATCGTTTTGATCCATTTGAAATGTAATAATATTTTAAGAACTTAATTTTAAAATTTTTTTGATAAAAATAGATCATGGCGTATTATAAAATGATGGAGTCAATAAATAAAGACATGGAGTCTATAAAAGACATTTCCATAGACCAGAATTGTAATCAATGTGGTTGCTTAGGATGTAAGAACTTCATTAAGATTTATGCTGACCGATCTCGCGCCGAAAACGCTGAGCAAAACATCCTTAGCGATGACGCGTTTTTTGAGGCGTGTGTGTACTATATTAGACATCTACTATTTAAGATAAAAACATAGATTGTATTTTTTTTTTGATAATTATAAGATAACTTGAAAAAAACTTGGTTGTACTTAAAGGATGACTTAGTTATGATCTTAGGCTGACTTGAGTAAGAACTTAAGGCGATTTGATCAAGAACTTATTAAGAACTTGAAGTAACTTAATTAAGAACTTAATTAAGAACTCATTAAAACTAATTAAGAACTTGGGGTGACTTGATTAAAAACTTGAGGATGGGTAGGGGGTGTGATGCGTGGAGGGGGGGGGGGACGTGCGTGGTGGGTGAGGGTGCGCAGGAGTACCTCCCTTAGTGTCTGCACATAGCAAGTACAGGCAGTTTTACTACCACTGACCTGGCTTCCTGCAGCATTAATCCAGCCAGAAAGCACCCAAGCAATACTGGGTCAACCGCTCACAGCTGTGAACGGTGGCCTACTTTCTTCGCCGTTCAATTCGCCCATCAAGTTTTCTGGCCTACTGTGACGGGCTTCTAAAAATAGAACCGCTCACAGCGTGAACGGTAACCTATTTTCTTCACCCCTTTCAATTCGTTCGTCAAGTTTTCTGAACTACTGTGAAGGCTGGGCTGTTGAGGCCGCAAGGATGGCCTAACAGCGTGCAGGCCTGCGTGGCGGGTTTTGGACTACTTAGTAATTAGCGAACAGTGCTACACCCACTATAATTAGCCAGTAACAACACTGGCCCTGTCTGGGCCCAGCCCGAGTCGTGTTCCGTGCCGTCTGCTTTGCCGCTGTGTCACAAACACCACAAGGTGGAGAAGTTTTCTAAACTACTAGGTAGTACACCTCTCACTGAACATTTGGAGCTTTTTGAATAGAATCATTTCTTCAAAAGTTAAAAGCTTTTCAAAGTTAACATCATCTCTTTCAAATATATTGACTAAATCTCTGTCTTAAATTAACAAGCTTTCAAGGTGCTTGTGTAGTTCATCAATAGTAGGTTCTCGTTTTTCTTTCTCCTCACCTTCCAAAAAAGCAATACTTCTCTTTGGCTTAAGATTTTCTTTTGTTTAGATACTCCGCCATACAGTTGTAATAAAACACATTATCACCTATAGCAAAAAGCTGTCCTCTGTGAACAAACACAACCGTCTCCATTGAAAGCCGTCGCTAAACTAGTTGGAGGGCGCTGATTCAAGATCGTCATGTCCGGTCACATGGTATTGCACTTGCCAACTCATAAGACCCGACACCCCAAATTAAGTTATCAGGTGTCGACCTAATGACGGGTCTCTGCAGTATTCGGATAGTGAGGAGTCCTTAGGCAGGTCGACAATTAGCAATTAAAGGCTTACCTGCTCCACCGTTTGTATATGGGGTGCGTTCAGCAGCTGCTGCTTTTCCCCTACGTTAATCTATGGGGTGTGTTCAGCCACTGCTGCTTTCCCCTACGTTACTCTCTGAAAAGTTTGTAGATAATCGTTATTTTTTGGTTATTGAAGTGTTACTTGTTAGAGAACTATAAAAAGCTCATTCTGGAGTCACCCGGTCGAAACTGGTTGAGACCGGGTGAGCCAGAATGAGCTTTTTATAGTTCTCTATTTCACTATTACTGGTCGGGGTTCACCGTTTCTGCTCTGGCCTACACGATGGGCCCGAGCGATGTCGTCTACTGACCATGTCTTGTTCCCCTCCACACTATTCAGGGCCCCCGTCACAGCTCTGGCACAGGAGTCGTACGTCTCTCTCCCCTCAGCTGCTGGCACCCCATACATGCGGAGGTTGTCTCTTCTGGAGAAGCTCTCCAGTCTGTCCATCTCCTCCTTCAGTCCTCCTATTTGCTTGGACATATCAGCCACTGTCTTCGTCAGTTTCTTTATTTCTTTTTTGCTGTTTTCATTCTCTGCAAACAGTTCATTGACATCCGCAGCAGTGTCCTGTAATAAGGTAAAACACCTACTGCTCTCGCTTTCTAGTTTACCACACCGTTTATCGATCTGTTCACACTGAGATCTGACAAGTCCGATGTCCGATTTAATTTCACTCAGATCTTGCCTCATAAGCTCCATGTTCGATTCCATGGACTGGAATCTGTCATCTTGTCGTTCAATGGCATCTAGTATTTGCTGAGCCATCTCCGCCGGGAAGTGTAAATCACCCGAAGACTGAAGAGGGGTACGAACGGAACTGTTGTTATTATCCGATGCCTGCTCACTATCCTGCTTGCCGTAGTTTGGTCCAGGGTTCAGTTCAATGTCACCACAACGCAGCAGGTATGTGGCCACGAACACAAACACTAGTATCTCCAGTCTGTTCCTCGTTGCGATGACTCGGATTCTCATTTTCAGTGCACAGCTGACTCGCTCTGCCATAAAGCACGAAAATGTGCCGAGGAAAAGTCCGCAGGAAATCCGGAAATGTGCGTTATGCACTGGCATGCTGGCTGATCTCGTTAATTTTTACATCAGCGTAATCGGCATAAAATTCTCTACTTATTTGCCACTAAACTTTCACTGATGGATAGTTTGTAATAGCATTAATTAACAAAAATCGCACGTCATCAACACCAGCGGGGAAAACACGTCTTATCGATGCGATGATAACAGCTCACCCCCCGAGAGAGAGAGAGAGAGAGAGAGAGAGAGAGAGAGAGAGAGAGAGAGAGAGAGAGAGAGAGAGAGAGAGCATGCACCTTTCACTATCGTTTTAATTTGTACTCTCTCCCCTAAACCATGTTTACTCTGCTCTTTCTATTCCGGAATTTCTGTCTTCCATTCACGCCACAGTTTGCTGCAAGGTCGAAGGGAGAGGTTTTCATGGTCATTTTTAAAAAAATATTGTTTGCCCTGCCTTAAGAGGACGCAACAGATCAAAACACGTAGTGTCTTTATTTTGTTTTGTTCCTTTTTTTGGCGGCTCAGTAATTGCATTTCTGCTTTCAAGTTTCAAATCCTGCCCGCATTCACCGCATTTTGAAATCGGCACAGAATGTCACCGGGCGGACTGGCAGGACCAATCAAGTGCTGCGGACCGAACGGAACCTTCCTTGACCATCTGGCACACCATCAGTGTTTCCCCAATTCGCTTGAGCTCTGAAGATGCCAACATCCGATTCAGAGGCAACTGCATGGAGTTCGTCCGATCTATGCCAGCACGGAACCTCGACGGTAGCGAACAAAGTAAGCAGATTCCTATGATTTAATTGGATTGTACGCATGATTTGAGCTTGTGTATTCTTGTTTGCGCGCGTACGAGGTGATTGTAAGCATGAAAGGATTGTGGGAAGAATTTCTTAAATTATTTGCTTTGAATGTTCGCTTTCATGAATAAGAGAAAGAAGCTAGCACACATACCATTGGTTCATTATTACTGATACGTAGTGACGCCCTTAACACGGGGATGCTCGCCAGCTCAGCCTGTAAGGTGAGACTGTAATAAATGGCGGCTCAGCCATGTGGTGTTGTCCGCTGAGAAGTGTAGTAAGTGACGGCTCAGCTATGTGGTGTTGTCAGCTGAGAAGTGTAGTAAGTGACGGCTCAGCTATGTGGTGTTGTCCGCTGAGAAGTGTTAGTGACGGCTAAGCCATGTGGTGTTGTCCGCTGAGAAGTGTAGTAAGTGACGGCTCAGCCATGTGGTGTTGTCCGCTGAGAAGTGTAGTAAGTGACGGCTCAGCCATGTGGTGTTGTCCGCTGAGAAGTGTAGTAAGTGACGGCTCAGCTATGTGGTGTTGTCCGCTGAGAAGTGTAGTAAGTGACGGCTCAGCCATGTGGTGTTGTCCGCTGAGAAGTGTAGTAAGTGATGGCTCAGCCATGTCGTGTAGTCAGCTGAGAAGTGTAAGTGATGGCTCAGCCATGTGGTGTTATCAGCTGAGAGTGTAGTAAGTGGTGGCTCAGCCATGTGGTGTAGTCAGCTGAGAAGTGTAGTGATGGCTCAGCCATGTGGTGTTATCAGCTGAGAAGTGTAGTGGCGGCTCAGCCATGTGGTGTTATCAGCTGAGAGTGTAGTAAGTGACGGCTCAGCCATGTGGTGTTATCAGCTGAGAAGTGTAGTGACGGCTCAGCCATGTGGTGTTGTCCGCTGAGAGTGTAGTAAGTGATGGCTCAGCCATGTGGTGTTGTCAGCTGAGAAGTGTAGTGACGGCTCAGCCATGTGGTGTTGTCAGCTGAGAGTGTAGTAAGTGACGGCTCAGCCATGTGGTGTTGTCAGCTGAGAAGTGTAGTGACGGCTCAGCCATGTGGTGTTGTCAGCTGAGAAGTGTAGTAAGTGACGGCTCAGCCATGTGGTGTTGTCAGCTGAGAAGTGTAGTGATGCTCAGCCATGTGGTGTTGTCAGCTGAGAGTGTAGTGGTGGCTCAGCCATGTGGTGTTGTCTGCTGAGAAGTGTAGTAAGTGACGGCTCAGCCATGTGGTGTTGTCCGCTGAGAAGTGTAGTAAGTGGTGGCTCAGCCATGTGGTGTTGTCAGCTGAGAAGTGTAGAAAGTGGTGGCTCAGCTATGTGGTGTTGTCCGCTTTTTCTGCATACACTGGATCAATACAAGGGCCACTGAATACAACTAAAGAGACTCGGCAACACCGTAGTGTCTCCGTCTGTGGGTTGCCTCATGGTGTCTTGATAGTAATCGGTCTCTGCGGGCCTGGGGCTGCGACAGGTGTGGCTAGTTAGGAATAATCCGGGTTGAGCAGCGTGGGAATAATGGAGAAACCGAGGATAAGGCAGGTTAGAAAACATTCTGATCTTTTCCCCCCTTTCAATCTGAGAGGCTATCTTTTTTCATGTGTGTCTACTTTCACTCTATATCTATAGCAATCGTGATCTATTGAAAATGTCCACTTCCGTCAACATCTAATGGAAGAGACTTACTTATATATATATATATATATATTTTTTTTTGTTCCCCCAATGTGATGTGTTCGTATTCAAATCCAATTCTGAGTTCCAGTAAGAACGAAACGGCCGCAGATGTACGCTACCATATCGTGAGTTTGGCTACTTGAGTGTTCCCCCCCCCCCCCCCCCCCCCCAAAAAAAAAAAAAAAAACCAAACAAACAGCAGAAATGATAAGTATTTTCGTTGACGTCTACATGACGTGTTCCACACCTATACCCCTCCCTCCCTCCCGTCCCCTAACACACACGCATAGCCCGTTAGCTGACCATACCTATACTGATGATTATACATTGTTGTGGTCATTTTGATTCGCCGCTAAGGACAAATGGTCGTGTCATATTGCTTTCATGGAAATCGTCTGCTGCTGGTGTCACAGTGCAGTGGCTGGGAGAGGTATGCAATCAATGGTGATTCAGGTGAGGGGGTGAGGTGTTCTGTGAAGCGTAGTGTAGGCAGACAATTGTCACCAACTAGTAGCGACGACCGTCCTTTGTCGCGACCATTTCAACGGGATAATGTACTGTTGCTTTTGTCATGCGTTTTTGTTCTCGTTTTTTTTTCTCTCGTCTTACTCCGTCCTTCCTCTCCCTCCTCCGCCCCTCTCCTCCCTATCCCCCCCCCCCCCCTTGTTGTGTCATCTCAACCCCGTATCTATTCCCATTTCCCCGTTTAGAATGTGCGTGTGTGCTTGAGAGAACTATAAAATGCAGCTTCTAACTCACTTTCGCCCTCAACCAGTTTTCGGGCGAAAGTGACCTAGAAGCTGCATTTTATAGTTCTCTTTTAATAACTAAAAAATAACGATTATCTACAAACAAAAAACAAACAGACAAACAGACAGACAGACAGACAATAGGAAATTTTTCCACACTGCCAGAATACTCCACAGACATGGAAATACGGAGACCTGTTATTAGGCTGAAACCCGATTATTTAATTTGTGTTGTTGTGTCTTCTGACTTGGTAAGGGTTCGTGGATTGTGGTGTCAGTTGGCGTCAGTCCGTGTAATTAGCTGACTGCAACTCTCCACAGGTGGGACAGCCCACAGACTTACATTTATAGCTTCGTGGGACAGCCCACAGTCTGCAAAGAGCACGGAACCGTTATTCGCACATGACAAGAGAGCTGAGCAACAGTAGTAAATAATGTCAATGCAAGTTCTGTGACTTAGTTTTCCTTGCGTGACTTACTTCTGGTTGTGTGGCACATTTATTTTCGGTTTGACCTGTGACACCATTTCTTGCTGTTGACACTATTTCTTGCTGTTGACATATAAAAAGGTATTGACCTGTTTATAGTTACGTGTTTTTGGAGACATGCGGGTAGTTTTAAAATGACGGATCAGGCAACAACATCGGGAACACCAAGAACTGTTCAAAATTTTTTGGCCGGCATTCCATTTAAAAAAGAACATTTGGAAGAGCAAATAGCGAAAAAGAGAAAAGAGTTGAGAAAGATAAGAGACAAAGAGCGAAACAAGAAGAAAGAGTAAAACTAGAAGGACAAAAATTAAAATCATTGATTGATAATGAAACAAAATTGAAAGCTGCTCTTAATGAATTAAATACTCAATGGGATGCAGCAGAGGATTCACAAGACATTTAAGGTAAGTTTATTATTTTTTTAAAATTATAGCGTGCAATCGTGTTTGTATATATGCTGTTATCGTTGTTGTTGTTGTTTTGTTGTTTTACTAATAATAACTATATTATATTCTGGACATCCGTTTCTTATAAATAATTAAAGGTGCGCACATGCACACACCCCGCCCCACCCCCACCCACACACCCAAGTCACTTCTAAGTTCTTAACTTAAGTCACCCCAAGTTACTTCCAAGTTCTTACTCAAGTTCTTACTGAAGTTGTCCTCAAGTCATCCTCAAGTTCTTACTTAAGTCACTTCTAAGTTCTAAACTTAAGTCACTCCAAGTCGCCCCAAGTCACTTCTAAGTTCTTACTCAAGTCGTCCTCAAGTCATCCTCAAGTTCTTACTCAAGTTAACCTAAGATCATAACTAAGTCATCCTTTAAGTACAACCAAGTTCTTATTCAAGTTATCTTATAATTATAAAAAAAAATACAATCTATGTTTTTGTCTTAAATAGTAGATGCCTAATATAGTACACACACGCCTCAAAAACGCCTCATCGCTTAGGATGTTTTGCTTAGCGCCTTCTGCGCAAGATCGGTTAGCATAGATCTTAATGAAGTTCTTACATCCTAAGCAACCGCATTGATTACAATTCTGGTCTATGGAAATGTCTTTTATAGACTCCATGTCTTTATTTATTGACTCCATCATTTTATAATATGCCATGATCTATTTTTTTCAAAAAAATTTAAAATTAAGTTCTTAAAATATTATTACATTTCAAATGGATCAAAACGATCTTTTGTTGTTGGTGGTTCTGCCATGCTTTTGTTTTCTGTATTTAGTGGTTCAGATTCTTTTGACTGCTTTGGTTCTTGTTGCCATTGTTTATATATTTTATAACAGTAATAACCGCCCCAGCAGCAGCAAGGGCGCCAAAAATGACAACAGTTTTAAGTTCAATATTCCATGAAGACTTTGGCGCTGTAGGCCTTGAATCACATGGAGTTTTTATAGCTGGCATTGAATCAACTTGTTCTGGCATTGGCGGTGTTATGTTTTCATTATGAGTTATATTCTGTGATTGTAACATTAATTTTTTTTGTCTGTTCCACTCTGCTAATTTTTTTCCTGCTTTAACACGCCCAGGATGAGGATGCTTTTCACTGGTCTCCACCTGATTCAGTGTTTCTGATTCTGCTGATTTTCTGGCTTGGTTACTTTCTCCACCTGATTCAGTGTTTTCTGATTTTCTGGCTCGGTCATTTTGAAGGGAAATAAAATCTATATGATTAAAAGTAATTAATCCCATGATTAATGGCGATAACAATGTTCCAAATCTGTAATACAGATCACACCCTAGAGACTCTAATGACTTTGTTAAAACTGGATCCTGCGTTAAATCATACATAAAGTCTTGTTCAGAATCAATGGGAGCAAATTTACTGACGAGTTTAGTGTACAAACTAAGAACCGTTTGCCCGACACTTTTTACCATTCTAGACCCCAGCTGCGCTTCATACCTGTTATGATACTTTTCAATGTCTTGTGGTGACATCTGTTGAATCTGTTCTATGCTGAATTCAGTTCCGAGGAACTGTTTTGTTTTTCCACATGCTGCCAAAGAATACAGCCTCTCCTTTTTGGGCATAATAGCTTGGTCATCAACTTCTTCATTTGTAAGTCCAAGATGGTTTAGGCCGCTCTGTATCTCTAGTAGATCATCGCTGTTCATGTCTTTTATTAATTATAATTATTTTATTTTTTAAAATGAGCACCGAAAAAACTGTCGCCAACCTTGTATACCATTCTGCTGTTATTGGAGGTCTAAGTGTAGGATACACAATGCTTGGTAAAAGCCTGTTAAAAATAAAACCAGCAGATCTTGGCAAACTAGACTTTGAGGATTCAGCAAAACTGATTGCTATTATTGCAGCTTCGTTCGCTACGAAAGATTTTCTAGTTAAGCAAGATATAATTCCAGAGAATATAAATATGTAAAAAAATACATTTATAAAAAATGGCTTCACTCGTAATGATGATAGGCGGCGCTGTGGTGAATGCGCTTGCTTTTAGCGGAAGTAATTACGCGTTTAGTAAACTGCAAGATGACGGCGAGAGAAAAAGACATAACAAAGCTGTGGAGCAACTAGCCGCAGCGCAAGATCACTATGAAAAGCAGAGAATTGAGCAGTTAGATTTTATTAATAATAAACTGAAAAAACAGGGGCATGCAGCTTACACATTTAAAGATGTTGATCAAGCAATAAAAGAGTATTATCTAGTAACGGGCAAACCAATCGAGACATTGCCCCCACCAAAATTCAGCGACTTTTATCATCCATCAGAAAAACAAAAGATGCAAGAAATCGTATTTATTGTCTTTGGTATGACTGTTGTGTATTTTGTTGCGCATAATATTGGCTGAATAAAAAATGAACAAAATCTATTATTCGCCAAAAGGATATTGGAAGGGAATAACAGCAATCAAAAGCTAAGACAAGCAGCGGGAGTTAGTGAACAAACAGCAAAGGAATGGTTATCTAAACAAGCGATTTGGCAAATTTATCTACCAGCACCTAAACGAATACAGAGACCACACTTTATGAATACAATACCGAACGACCCCATCAAATGGATCTTCTATATTTACCCCATGATACGATTAGACGAAAAAGATTTAAGTACGCACTCACAGTCATTGACATGGCTTCAAGATACAAAGATGTGGAACCATTAACACAAAAGAGTGCTTCTGCTGTTGCTGTCGCTATACAACTGATATACCAACGAGGTCCTTTAACTTACCCTCGCATGATTCAAGTCGATGATGGAAAACAATTTAAAGGCCGAGTGAATCAGTTATTGTTAAAACATAGAGTTACCATTAAAAGAGGCATTCCAGGAGTTCACAGATCACAGGCTTTAGTTGAAAACTTTAACAAACAGTTAGCTGAAAGACTTTTCTCCTACCAGTATCACAGAGAGCTTATTGACAATTCTCGCAACACAGAATGGGTTAGAAGACTGCCCTCAGTTTTGCGCGCAATGAATAATGAAGAATTTAAATTAACGGGTCTAAAACCAGTACAGGCAATCAAAAAACAAACAATAAATGCTGTTGAAGGGACTCCAGTACAACCAGCAAACTATTACCGTTTGGTTTGAAAGTAAGGTACCTTTATTTGCCAGGGGAAGCAGAAGGGGACACTCACATCAGGGCAACCGATCCAGTTTGGAGTGTTGACCCGTATGAAATAAAAAGAATTGTAAAAATGAATCCGCCCGTGTATTATTTACGTGAAACTGACACAACGAAACAACCGGCTCCTCAAAGATCTTTTGTAAAGGAAGAACTGCAGATAATCCCACCAGGCACAGTTCCACTTTAATTAATTACGTAAATATATTTGAGTTAAAATGGAAGCTCAGAAGGAAGCGCAGAATGATACAAGAATGATAAATGAAAAGACCTTTGAATTAATAAAAGAATCATTTGATTTGAGTTCTGCTATTAGTGCAACATTTGCGAGGACTCATCAGCACATGGCAATGCACCCAGATCACCTACAACCCAAAATCCCAATTTTGACTATCAAAAATGGGATAAAGAATATTTTGAAAATAAAAAAAATTCAAACGCATCAAGCAAACATGAGAAAAATTTTGAATGAATTGGAGGTTGATATGATTGATTTTATAGATAAAGTTGATGAAAAATATGGATCTGAATATGAACCTGAAGAATGTATATAATTATGCCGTTCTCCAATGTCCAATTGCATATGAAAACTCTGGATTAACAAACACACATTTTGTGTTTGTTCTATCTAATGACTTCTTTGTTACAACAGTTGTGTTGATCTCATGTAGATTAGATCGTAGTTTTACGTTGTCATGATGAAAAGTCTTATTGTCAAACAATGCTTCTTTATAGTTGTCATGCGATATGTTTGACTGCACAACACTGCGGGATATTCCCTTTGCTTTTTTGATGGTTTTCTCCTGGCTCGAAATACTGTACATTTTTTACCTTAACCCAACAAACTCCTTAATCACCTTTCCATATAATTCATCTTTCATCTTTCCTAAAACCTTCTTATTAGTAATTGAATGCAAAGGCAAATCTTTAGGGTAATCGGATGTGTCGTACCATCCTGCTTGCCCTTTAGCTACTTCTATTTCCATGTCTTTATAGATATCTTCAGTAGGGATATCTATAACAAAACTATCTGTATCTGTGTAAAGTACTTTGGACTCAGGATACGAGGGTTTAAAGTAGTCATAAAGAAATTCTAACATCAAAAGCTTTGATAATTCTAAAACAGTAAACCCAGTAAAAAACGGGTTTGTCCAATTTGACTTTCTTTTTTTTCATCATTATACCAAAAAGCTGATCATGAAATCTTCTAAAGTCCTGATAATTTGGTTTTGAAGTCAGCTTAATTGCTTCGTTCTCTCTGGTGACTAATCTAACATCTTTGCGCTTGTGCGGATTCTCCATAGTCTTTCCAAAACAGCTGTTGTTCATCAGCTTGAAAAAGTCTTTTTCTGAAGCATCTGTGGATTTAGTTCTGAGATCAGTGTTCTTCATTATGTATGGTTTCATGAACTGTTCTTGATCAAATGCAATTACATGATGAACAGCTGTCAACTTTAAACCATGTCTTAAATAAAATTGTAGAAGTCTGTAATGACAGACATAATTTTTTTTGCCCCAAAGATTAGGCACAAGTTTAGGCGGTTCTGTTTTGCCATCTTCAGACTTTCTGCTGCTAACGGATAGTCATTATGCAGGTCATGGAGTTCCTGAGGATATTCTAAGTCAACTTCTAGAATGTATCCACGCTGTTGACCCGGCGTCAAACTGCCCAACCACTTTAATGCCTTTTGAATATTTTTTGGGTTGTCTTCTGTGTACATTTTAAAGTTGCGTAATGGAAGCGATTGCGCCATTGCCCAACCAATACAGATTGTTTGCGCCTAAATACATGAGATTTGTTAGACCTTTTACTTGGATCATAGTCGTCCAAGTATTTGTTGTTTGCTTTACAGTAATGATGCGACGCCATACTAATTCCTCCACGCAATCCGTTTTCAATCATCTGAATCATTGGTAAATTAGACAATAAATCAATCTTTACTCCAGTAAACTTTAAGAAAGCGTCCCAGCTCATCCCAGGCGCAGAAATGCAATGTGCGGGATCCAGGCTATAATGTTTCATGCAGGTCTTTCTGTAATTTTCAAAGACGTCCGCCAACAAACATACATCAGCCATCAAGTATGCATCATGATAGTCTCCCATCGTTTTACACTCTAACTTCTGCCACGCATCTTGAGCATGCTGGTATATCGGAATCACTGATGCCCTTTCCTCTAAGACTAGAAAAGAAGCATCCTTAGGTGGAAGTGTATCTTCGTCAAACCTTTCCCAACTGTTCATGTATTCATAAGGGTAAACACCCTTTCTAACGAGAGTTGGGTCAAAATATTCTTCCGTTATTGGGCAGGACTTTAAGGACAAGCTAGTGACTCTAACGAACCCATCATGTGCTGCATAGAGTCATAAAAAGACATGTTATTAAAGTGAAACACATGTACTTTTCCGATGACTGTGCAATGCATGTTACCCTGAAGGCGTCGGTTACTGCTTTCATTATAAGGTGAGAGTCGTAACCTCGCAAGTTATGAAAGAATACAGGCAGCTTCCATGTCTTTGGTTCAAACTTTAGTTGAAGATTGCATTTACTGTGTGCTGCTCCTCTAAACTTTCCACTAATGTGATCATGGTCTCTTACTGTCGGATTTGTTGCTTCTTCACTGAGTTCTAAACCACAAATCCAACAATGTGTGGCTGATTTATACTGTTCTTGGTCTTCAGGCGTCATTATGATTTCAGATAAATTCAGATTATTAGAACAATCACTACGCACTTGCTGCATGCGCTGTAAAAATCTTCTAGCCGCATTTGGTCCTCTGTATAATTCTGGCGTTGAATGAGCGCCATCCGACCTGACAACAATGAAAGCAAATGAACAAATCTGATGATTACTCACAAAGGCTGTTTTTGGAAGTTTCTGTGGGGTTGGCCCCTCATAAGGAACAATGAGTGATTCGAAGTCTGCGTAAACAACATATGGGGAATTTTGCATCCGTTTCCAGTTCTTAAAACTAACTTTAGATCCAGGTGGGGGCGTAATTAGTTCTGTATTACAGTCAACTGGGTTAATACAATGTTTTATATGTTCACTCGCGGCTTGCACAGATGGAATTCTTGTTAAACATTTTCTACAGAATTCTTGCTTAAGTCCTTGCTTTGAAGTATGCCGCAATAATCTACTCATTGTGCATATCAATATGTAATGCGGTAGCCCCGCTGGTGAAAACATCAGTAGTAAGTCCACATGATTTTTGTCTGGCTCGCCAATCGTTGGACTGTTCTTGGACACTCTGATGGGCTGTAGATTTGTTTCCTCATCCCATGTGTAGATATTGACAGTTATTGATTTGTTTTGTTCTTCAAACTGATCAATTTGATCTACGCTAACAGGAAAGGATATTCCATCGAAGTTAAGATCATTAATGTAATCCCAATAGTTAGACACTCTCTCTGCGTTTTTGCCGACGTGATGCAGCCTTGCGAGAACACACCACATGAAACATTTGTTGTCTGTATTCTTTATGTTTAGAACTGCCTTTTTCGCTACCAATGCTGGGGGCAGCGGAATGTAAGCCTTGCCAACAATCGGTGCATACTTAGCCTGTTTTAATCTGATCTCTAGGACTTCACCCTCTGACCAACCAGAGCCTTCTCATTTGGCTTCTTCAGCGGCCACATCAAACTGTGTAAGCAGTTCGTCTGCCCAACGGGTGTTAAGTCATTAGAGGAAAGAATAGTCTGTTGTTTAGTCGAGACCCAGACTTCTAGATTTTCTTCATTTATTGTTACATAGTCGATTTAAAACAGCTAACATTACTTTAACTGGTGGGTCTATTGTTAGTTTACTGGAACTTGAGAAATAGCATGAGCAACACTTGCCTTTACGTTTGCTGGATCAATGACTTCTAGACTGATATCATTTAAAGACTTTTGATAAATCTTCTTGCATTGCTTCAAACAATTCGTCTGGACCTTCATATATCTTATCCATGCTGAGATTCTTTTCTAACTCAAAATATTTATTTAATCAAAAAAAATAATTAATCAATATCAACGGTCTTTTTGTGCTTAGACTCATAAACTAAAGTATAAACACCTTTTGGTGTTGTTAACGTGAGCTGTTTAGAACAGAGTTTAATGTCTCGTCTACTTTTTTTTAAACATTCCTTTTTTTATCTGATCGGTGTCTGGCTGTTGAGAAAAACTTGTCCTTGCCTTTCTTTGAAGATCAAACTTTTGTCTTTTGTAGTCATTAAAATCAGCCTGTAAACGACTAAATTCTTCATCCGTGATGTTTGAGTCAGCTAGTGCTTTATTTATTATCAGATTAAAGGAACTAAGTTTAGCTGTTATTACACAGAAAAGTAAAGTAGTGACTGCTGTACTCGTATTCAAATAAATAAAGGGAAAAGGTGGCAAAAGGAGTACCTGGAGAGGGGATGTCCAACGTTTCGTGTCGTAGACACTTCAACAGGGAATGAAGCTTGATGATAGTTGACTTGGGTCACTGAACACAGTTCATGGTTTGAAGGGGTGGAAAGGGCAGAGGTGGGAGTGGTGGGCAATATTGAGTGTAGGGGTGATCATAATTCACAATAGAAATGGGGAGTGTTAATGGACAGCAAAGGAAGGGGGAGGGAGGGGGGAGGGGGAAGAAGAAGGGAGGGGGCAGGGGGGGGGAAGGGGGGGGGAAGAAAGAAGAAAGGAGGGGGGGGGGAAGGGGAGAAAGAGGAGGGCTGATGGTTCATTCCCTGACATTGAGCCCATGTGGGCTCAAGGTGCCAAGGCGCTGTATTAACTGGCTTTCCATGTATTTCCTGTAGTTCCCTTCTTGACGACCATTTCTCCAAAGGGCTGCTACTCTGATGTGGGAAAGATGGTGATGGTCCGAATTGAAATGGTTTGCCACAGGCGTGTCTTTCCTGTGAGGATGCTGTCTCTATGTTCTTTAAACGTTCGTTTAGAGATCTGTATGTTTCACCCACATACATCTTGGGACAAAGGGTACAACTAAGAACATAGACTATATTCTGAGTCTGGCAGGTGAAGTGAGACTTCATGTGGAAGCTGCATCCGGATGGGCCTTGCACAGTAGGTGTCAGATTAAGAAAGTCACAGGTTTTGCATTTGGGTTTCTTGCACTGGAAATTGCCTGGTTGGGTTGGGGGGGATGAAGGGTGGAAGGTAGAGTGCATCATGTGGTCACCAAGATTTTTGTCCCTTTTGAATGCCACCATAGGTGGAAGACTGAAAATGTTTTGGAGAGCTGGATCCTCCTTCAGAATAGTGAAGTTGCGGAGCAGAACGTTTTTCACAGGTAGATTGTGTGGGTGGTAGGTCAGAGTGGCAATGCATCGGTCATTGTCTGTAGTCATCTTTTCCTTGTCTTGTAGGAGCTGGTGTCTGGGGATGGACTGTGCTCGTTCAAGGGCCATCTGAACTGTAGCTTGTGGGTAGCCTCTAGTAGTGAAGAAGGTAGTCATGGCCGCTGCTTCTTTGGTGTAATTATCATCAGTGCTACATAGTCTGCGAAGTCGAAGAAACTGAGAATATGGGATGCTTTCTTTCATGGCAGGAGGGTGGCTTGATGAGAACAGGAGGTAAGAGTGGGCATCGGTTGGTTTGTAGTGCACTGTTGTGTGGAGAGACTGTGGAGTGCTTTGAATACTGATTTTGATGTCCAAAAATGAGAGGGAAGAGTCCGAGATTTCGTATGTGAATTTGACTGAAGGGTGAAAGGCGTTAGCATAGTCAATGAAGCATTGGAGTTCCTGTATGGGTAGAGTGCTGATTCCAAAACAGTCATCTATGAATCTTTTGAAGACTTCAGGTAGACGTCCAGGGTATTGAGCAAAGATTTGTGTCTCAATGTGCCCCATAAAGAGGCAGGCATATGATGGGCCCATGCGCGTGCCCATAGCAACTCCTTTGATTTGTTGGTAGGCCTCGTTTCCAAATTCGAAAGAATTCAGAGTTAAAACAAGTTCAGTCAGGCGCAGGATGGTGGTTGGGTCAAAATCAAAGTCGCTTTGTTTCAGGTAGTGTTTAACAGCGAGAAGTCCATCTTTGTGCGGGATATTAGTATATAGTGATGTCACATCCATTGTGAAGAGGAATTGATGTTCACTGTCAGGTGGGAAGGTGTAATCATGACCCAAGTCAACTATCATCAAGCTTCATTCCCTGTTGAAGTGTCTACGACACGAAACGTTGGACATCCCCTCTCCAGGTACTCCTTTTGCCACCTTTTCCCTTTATTTATTAGCTGTTATTAGTTGAACCATGGCTGTGTGCTTTTGGAGTTTAGTTTTTATTTTTTTTGCTAGCAGCACCTACAGCTAATGAGCACAGGCCGAGAGCTAAAGACAAACCGCCTAGAGGTAAAGCTGCGGGTGCACCTATGCCTGTTGCTAAGAGACCAACACTTGTTCCTGCTGATGCAGCGCTTATAGTCGATGCTCCAGTATTAACATAGGTAACAGCATTAAAGGCAGCAGAATACCTTCGTTTGGCTTTGCTGTATTTCGAAAGGTCTTGCTCTAGTTTTTGTTGCATTTGTGTAATGTTTGTTAATCTGAAGGTTTTTACTTCAGGGTGTTCTACAGCAGCAGAGACGACCCTGGGGTCAATGTTGCCTTCTATAACAGCAGAGTTGCCTACTATCTCTTCTTTAGGTACTTTTGGATAATGCTGAACAGACATGCTTTTTTAAAAATAAAAATAATTTAGTATTTTATTTCTTTTAATCTTGTTTTTTTCAATATTCAGCTGCGCATCATATATTAAAAACAAATACACGTTAAGTGGTTTGTCGGCCTCTTTTTCTTTATCAATTTGAATGTTTATTATGTCTTTAACCTTTCTCCCACTTCCATACAACTCATTATCCTCTGTTGACCTTAGGTCAATCCATAAGCCGTATTTCGTTGTTAAATAATCATCAAGTCTAACACTGTGAAGATGTAGATCTTTAGACACAAGGCCAACTGTTGAATTTCTACACCTCCAACCCCCGAACAATTTTCTTATTTCATCAAAATGTTGATAAGGTTTAAGCCCGCTAGCGTAGATTTGGTTAGGACTACCCTCAATTGTACATTGCACTTTTGTTATTTTAGGATTAAAAAACTTTTCAGTTTGTCTTTTGAATGGTTCTTCATCTTCACACAGCAATAAAATACCTTTAAGTGATCTTGCTGTGGTGCGAAAACTAAAATTCCATATAGTGTCTGCCCTGCTTTTGGGATATGTGAATGATGATGCACTCTTTCGTAATATATTACTAATTGTGACTGATATTGTTTCCCCAATCAGCCTTGCTAAATTAGAGTGGCTAACAACGTCAAACTCTAACGAGATGTCAGAAATGCAGTACTTTGCTTCAGTGTCTGTAGATAGAATAACATGTTTGTAGTCATTAAAAGTTAGTTCATATGACAATCTGTCTTTTAACGCTCCTTGAAAGTATGGGGCATGCGCTTTTAACAACTCAAAATCTAGGGTATGAAAAAGCGATTTCCATACGCATAACTTACAGCTACATGCTTTTTGTTGTCTTTAACATCTGCGGCGCCTATTCTATGTTTTAGTGCATCATCATTTTCAATTCCTTGAAACGCAAGATCAGCCCTTTCGTCCCCGGTTAGCCATAGATCAGAATAGGTTAAAAATATGTCTGCATTGTGTAAAGAAAATACTTCTTGCCCCTCAAGTTTTACAGAAATTTTCTTAACGATTGCCCACCCCAGATTCTGTACAACTGTTCTGTTGGGGTCTGTTTCTGATGCGAGTTCTATTTTGAAAGTAAGACGCGCAGAGCCTGGCACAATCACATCATCCGCTCCTAGGTCTGGAAATCTAACAGTAAGAATTTGATCCGCATCAATAGTAGATGGATTATTTGGAACAGTAATATTCCGTTTATTTCCCTTCACGCCATGGGGCTCTTTCAGTCTTCTATACGGGTTGAGAATCGAGCCACATATTTGTGACATTTTTATAAAACAAAATAAAAAGTTAATTATTTTAAAACATGGCGGGAATTAACTATGAAGATTTAGCTGTTTTGGATGCTGGAGACAACATGAGTGAAACGGCTCCTTTGATACAGCATCGCTCAACGCTCTCATTGCAGCGTGAATTAACAGAAAGTACGGCCGGAGCATTTTATAAAAGTTTAGGCATAGAACCTCCCCAATTTATAGACCCTGATTTTGAAGTAAAAGGTGGCCATTTGTTTGTGAAAAGCGGCCCCGACCGAGAACAACTTGTTCAGCTTACGCATAAACAAGACCCATCAAGGTTTGTAAGTATGAATACAATTAAACAAAGGCTCAGTGCAAGCGAGCGGAATCGCCTAGGCATTGTTACACCAAAATTAAATAGGGATGAAATTGCTAAACATCAAAACACACTACAAAAACTCCCAACAGGTAGCCAAATACAAAACACAAAACCTGAAGATTGAATTCAAACAGCGAACGAAGTAATAAATACAATAGGTGCAGAACTCACTGAAGAAGAAGAAACAGCATTAAATACTATACGCGAACCACGGCTACCTGAGAGAGAATTATTAGCCCTTGATCGCGCTTTAAGAACCATCCGAGGGGAATTATTAAACAATTTAGCAAAACTGACAGAACTAAAGGAGCGTATAGAAAAAGAAAAAGAAAAACTTGCTGAGGCTGACGACGCCAACTTAGGGCGTGATGTTAAAGAAAGAATAGAACAAAGACTAGATGAACTTAATATAGAAAGATTAGCTAGACTAGAAGTGTTGAATACTAACCGAGAACAATTACAAACTCAAGTGAGCGAAGTAAGAGAAACTATCCAAACAAATTTATATGAAAACACAACGCTAGCAGAACGAATAAAAACACTGTTTAGAGAGCAGGGAGTCACATTAGCAAGCGTTATAACAGCCTTAGGATTTGCAATAAGTACACTGGTGATGGCTATTACAGGCGGCGGTGGAGGTCAAAGTTCAGTGCCTCCATCGCCATCACCTCCATCACCCCCTGATAAATCATGGGTAAAAAAACAACTTGATCATCTTGCGAGTTTATTAAAAAAATTAGCCGGTAAACCTATAGACTCTTTACCAGGTATATTAGGGGGTGTCGTTAGCTGGCTTTTGTCTACTGCAAGCAAAGTAGTTGGCTTTATGGCTGAGCACTTATGGGCATTAGTTCTCTTAATAGTTGGGTTACTATTTAGTAAGATAAAGGCCAAGTAATCCTAGGGCAGTTAATCCAATAACAAGTGCTGTCTTTTCATATTCATGGTCATTACTTTTTTTGCGGTCTTCAACGGTCTTTGGGCTTTGGACCTCAGGGATTGGATGACTTAATCTTGGGGGGTCATCTTGTTTCTTTATTGTTTGTAATATTACTGGCTCAGAATTTATGTCGTTTTGTCCGACCTTCTGTTCATTACCTGCCACAAGGATTTCATTGTTGTAGTTTATTATTGTTCCTATCTGGAGTCTGAGGTCAGAAGGTAGCATATATAAACCAGTGCCAACAGCAAAGTCTACTTTCGATCTTGCGTATTGTAAAACATGTTGGTACCTTTAATACTTGAAGGCAAATCAATTGTAGAATTAATGACGTCCTCTAAATTTGCTAAGTATTGTTTTTGTGCATCAAAGCCAGTAGAAGGATTAGTTATGCTCGATCTTGTCTGTGCTTGCGAACCTACCAAACACCAAACGTAAGTACGAATAGAGTCGTTTATTCGTTCTATTCCTGCTCTAGTTAGGCCCTTAGAAGTGTCTAAGATAAATGTTGTCCATGCTGTTTTATGCTCTTGCTCTATGGACCCTAGGTGAACAGTTGTGCCTGAAGAGAAAGATGTGTAAGGAGGATGCCAGTCATAGTTATACTTTCTGTGCACGCCCCAAAAATAAGGGGTGCCTAGACCATGATTAAGGTCCAACTTTTGTCTAAAGTCTGTCTTAACATTAATATTGAATTCGTTACAGATCCTTTCAAAAGCCTTCATGTCTATTCTGTTGCTGAATGGATTAAACGGTTTGTCATTAGGTAATGGTGCTTGCAGTTCAGTCAAAATACGTCTAAATGTGTAATAAAAATGAAATCTATACACTGACCTCACCAAAGGATCAGGATGATTTAAATGATCAGCATATGATACTCCACACCCAGTTGATGCACAAAACACAGCAAAGTTTAACTGGTTCTGATAAAACTGCATCGGATGACTAAACCACACTTTCGGGATGTAGTCTTTTTTAATAGGGGGTTAAGATATCTGCTTAATGGAGTACTGACCTTTACTTGAAAGGTGTCAGTCTGGGTCACAGAAATGTCAAGAGTATCAGTTGTTATTTTTTAAGATTGTAGTGCGGCCCAACAGAATATTTTGCATCAGTATATTTAAACGCACTCATTTTTATTTCGTTTAAAAAATGTTTGTAACAATAACAACTCAAGACCGTCCTTCGTTTTTAGAACATGCTATTAATAACAATTGCGGAACCAGAATGGTTGCGCTTCATGAAATATTTTACAAAGTTGTATGGTTTAATATAAGTGAATCAAAGAAGAATAATAAGATTCAAAAAATTGACAAAACAGGGAGCAAAGTTAGCCAGTTAACAATACCTGATGGTTATTACGGGTTTTGCTCACTAAAAGAAGCAATGAGTAACTTTGGCATTACTCTCAAACTTAACAATGCGAATCTGAAAACAATGTTATTATTCAAGCCTGAAGAGAAGAAGCAGGTTACTATTTTGATAAAGAGCTAGCTAAAATGTTAGGCTTTGCAGCTGACAATCATAGATTTAGCGTTACACCAAGCAAAAACTACTTATGAGGGGGAAAATCCGCTCGATCTTGCATTGCATTCATTACTCTATGTTCATTTGGATGAGCTGAGCACTGATGAAAACTTATATGATGGAAGGCCCTCAACTGTTTTAAGAGCTCTTCCATCAGGGAAAGCTGCATATTGCGATTATGAAATTATACAATTCCCTAATTTACAGTTTAAAAGATTAGTTTGTGGGAGGGTCGGATCATTTAATATAAAAATTGCAGACAAAACAGGAAAAGTCGTGAAATGTGATAACCTGCACATTGTTTTGGAAATAAAACAATAAACTGTACTAAAAAATGTCGCGGGGGCCAGAAGAACCGGGAGTTACATTGGCACCTGTAAGGTGTATAACCTTAGAATTAAAAGACCTTGCAGACGTTGCGGACTTTGAACAGAATGGTGAGATAGGCGCTTTGTATGGTTTTGAGTACACTAAAGATGGTGATTATAAACGCAAAGAGGTTGGCGACAGCAAAAAGTTTCCTAAACTAGAACAACTGCGCAATCTAGAAGCAAATAATGTTGGCCAGTATGAATATAAAATAGTTCGAAAACCTGACCTCAAATGGCACTTAGAACCATATTTAGAATGGGACATAAAATTTGAATTCATAAGCCCATTTACATTTTTTAGCCGTCAAAAAAGTTTCAGAAAAGCATTCAACTCTGGCCCTTTACATGTAAGTCTTATGCCGGACGATAATAGTCGGAAAGAGATTGAAATAAAGCCGTATGGGAATAAACAGTACATCCTCCACAGAAGAGAAACGGTTTTTAAAGGATGCTTCTACAAAATTACAGTTCATTCCACAAATGAAATTAGGAGATGCGTTCACAATGATATTTGAAATTTCTGTCTTAAAAGATAAGGGGAGGATGGGGTTGTGGGCGTTAGTGACGTCCTTCTAAAAGGAATTCTAATTAGCTGGCAAAACTTACAGAACTGAATTGGATTAATCTTACCCATTTAGGCCTCATAGGATTTTATTATACTGAACAGGTTTTGACGGAGAGCATGATAAAAATAATAACTGGATTAGATTAAATTCTGTTATAAAACTATGGAGCAGTTAAACTTTATGACAAAAACCCCTCATTGTTCATTAATTTGTGGACAAACTGGTTGTGGGAAAACAATATTTGTCCTCGACCTATTACAAACAGTTTATCGCTATAATTTTGATTATATTGTTATTTTCTGCCCAACACTTAAAAGGAACAAAGCATATCATGATAGAAGGTTTATATGGACAGACGATGACGTATATTTAGTTAATCCTAACACTAAACTGAGTGAGTGTTTAGAATACTTTTATAAAGTGTTTGAAGGAACGCAGACACTCTTTATTATAGATGACTGTTCGGCAGAAAAAGATATAGTTAAAAGAGAAACACTTTGTCAAAACTGGCTTTCAGCGGAAGACATGATGGGATAAGTGTGTGGATTTTATGTCAAAAATATAACTCCGTTTTAAAAGACTTTAGAGAACAGTTAAAGACTGTAGTTTTATTTCACATGAAAGACAGAGACGCATTTTGATGACTGTATGCGTGAAAATGATGTTATTGAAAATGATCAGGAAAAACACAGGATTAAACAAAAACTAAAATCTAAAAAGTTTAGTAAATTAGTATTGAAAACGGATAATCCTACACAGTATGTTTGTTTGTAGAAAATCGTTATTTTTTGGTTACTTGTCAGAGAACTATAAAATGCAGCTTCTAGGTCACTTTCGCCCGAAAACTGGTTGAGGGCGAAAGTGAGTTAGAAGCTGCATTTTATAGTTCTCTGCTTGCGTGCATGCCTGTGTGTGTGTGTGTGTGTGTGTGTGTGTGTGTGTGTGTGGTGTGTGTGTGTGTGTGTGTGTGTTTGTGTGTGCGTGCGTGCGTGCGTGCGTGCGTGTGTGTGTGTGTGTGTGTGTGTGTGTGTGTCCCAGAGGACTATTACCGTCATTCACAGATAGAGTTGATGGAGAATAAGGGGACTTTAGTGGACGTTCTTTCAGTTGCAGCTGGCATGCGCACCATCATCCTCACTGGGTTTCCAGGGGACTAACCAGTCTGTCCGGGGTTGATCCCCCTCCGGTAATTTGAAAGAACGAGGAATTTGTGACAATACAATCATAATCTGTCAACATATGGGACACGGCATTGCAAACTCGCTCTCTTTCCCCTCAACGCGCTACTTCCATTCTGTCACAAAAGGGAGTGTGTAAAAAAAAAATCGTTGCCGACTCAGGTGATTTTTACAGCCAGTTGTACTGTTCTTATCCCTATAACGAAAAAAAAAAAACCGCAAGAAAATCAGAACAGGTGCCCACTGATCAACAGTTTTACTCGGCGGCTGTGCAGTGACTTCTTTGCTGGGTTACCTTACGACTGCTCCTTTTGGCCTCAGTGCACTGACTTCTTTGCCGGGTTACCTTACGACTGCTCCTTTTGGAATGCGTCCTCTGGGCCTGCTGTTGTCAATGGTGGGAGAATAGGAATGTCTCCTCTGGGTCTGCTGCTGTCAATGGTTGGAGAATAGGAATGTCTCTTCTGGCCTGCTGCTGTCTATGGTTGGAGAATAGAATGTCTCCTCTGGGTCTGCTGCTGTCAATGGTTGGAGAATAGGAATGTCTCTTCTAGACTGGTTTGAAATATGAGATTTCCAGTTTGTTTAAAAGTGGTAAGCATTTTCGGTTAATTTATGCTGCATATCATTTCCTAAAGGATTTTGGTGTGCTAAATTCATTTATCAAATTTGCCAAGTGATATCTCGCTTCTTTCCAAGCTATAATTAGTTATTCAAAATGGCCGCCTTGCAGAAAAGGACACTCCTTCAGGCATTAGTGGACACAAACTTAAGTGTTAATTTCAGAAAATTCTGAATAAAGCCTTGAAAGAAAGCATAATAAACATTTCAAACTTGTATTTCTCTTCATAATTGTAACGACTGGATCATCTTTCTATCAAAATGTACCCCCGACCCGTTCCCGCACAACGAAATGAAAAAATGGAAATTAACATCTATACCTTTTACTTTTGATTTGAACTTCTCTGTACAAGGGAATGCAAACACAGTCAAATTTGAGTTATGAATCTGAATGATAATTACAGAAGTAAACCTTTGAATGACCAAATTAAACAGCAAGGGAATCAAACAAAAAGAAGATGGTAAATACAAAGAATGTGCCCAATTCATTTGAAGACAGATTCAAATTGCTGCTAGACTTTTTAATCTGTCAATTATCTTGCACAAATGTACTGTCTCCTGTGTCAATTTGCTAAATCCAATAAAATTTCTTGATAAAGCAAACACAGCCAGCAACGTTAAATTCATAGAACAGAGGCCTAACTATTCACGATTCTCTGGTTCAATTCACGTAGTTTCGCTTTAGTGTACATGTAGATGAAAACGGAACAATACCTGCTGATAACAAGAGACAATGCTCTTTCAGTTCATGCTTTCAATTATTGCTGTTTCTGCAGACAGAGTCACCAGTGCTGCACTTGCAAGCACTAGTACATTGCAGTTTGTGCTTTCTGCACTGGCAGTTACTCCTTTGACACTGTGTTTTGCAACTGCAGCTAATGAGATAAACGTAGGTTTCAGGCACTGCTGGAAGAGACGTCAGAATAGGTGCAAATGCGCCATCATTGATGGTCCATCCCATGGTCTCTGGTTTGGGCAGCACTGGACGTTGTTTGTCAGCTTGGTTCCAGACAAGTGCCTGGTAATGTGCTCGCATGATATGGAACGACAGGGCATCATGTGTTGGTGGCAAGGTTTCCACGGGCTTGGCTTGAGCAAACAGAATTGACCTTGCATCGTCTACAGAAGCAGTGTCCATGTTGTACACTTTACAGATGAAGGCCTCAGCATCAGCACACGCTTGGTGAGACAGTTCACCTCTTCCAAGTGTTGCAAGGAGGTCATAATGCTCCTTGAAGACTTTCAAGCAATATTTCTTGGTATGGCCAGCCAGGAGCGATGTCGTATCACTTCCAGTAAGTGAATGAAATGCCGGTAAGGCACTCAGGAAACTGTTGTCAGAGGGAAGTTGATCTACAATGGTGTGGATTGGAATGTACTTTATGTTCTTTGACGTTCCCGCTTTCATCCACACTTTTGAGTATGGCATTTTGTTGAAGTGGGTAAGAAGAAGGACCAGCACATCCGTATCTCGTGCAGCAACAACGCTTGAAGTTTGGCTCTTTACACAATGAAGAATAATCCGAGTGTCCGCCTCCTCGTGTTTGGCTTCTAATTCTTCAGTGTTTACATCAGGAGCTGAGGACTCAACCTGCTCTTCATCACAGAAGCCACCAGAAATGACAATGATTTTGTTTTCAGGTGCCTGAAGGATCACTTGGCGAGACAAGAAATTGGCCAGGTCAGCTTTGTTCTCTGCAAGGGCAATGAAGTTTTCCCACTTTAGTGGTAGAGGGACTTCTCTGCTTTGGACCTCTCTCCTCACGGACACTGCATGTCTGCCTCGTTTGTGTCTGGTGCCAACCTTGATGGACATTTCATGGTATCTGTCAAACACAACATCAATTCGAGTGAAGACAGCACCACTCTGAAGAACAGATTCAACAAATGTGTCAGCTAGATCACCAAAAGTCTTGGCGTTTGGTGGCTTTCCAATTGCATTCACAAGTGCTTGGCCATCAATGATGAGTGTTGGTTTGGGGGGCAAGGTGTGTCACTAATCAAAGCATCTGCTAAAAGGGATTTCTGACCAGAACGGATATTGCCAGTCATTTCTGCTATAGCAGCTGGGCAGGAATAAGCTCGTGCTGTAGTATGTCTTGCAGGTTGACGTCTCTTCCAGCTCTGTATGCTGTGACAAGTCGCTGCAGAAACTTTCTGTCGGCCTGGATGACTTTCTGTGCACTCGTCTTGGAATGCGTTTGCTCCAATTTGAACAGGGATGCAAATGTCAGGCATTTGTTCCTGTGCAAAGTGTCTCTGAACTGCACTTTTCGGTCGTTGCAGACAGCAAGCCTTTCTTCAACGAATTTGATCAGCTGGCCTTGACCTCTTTCCCTGATTGTCAACAAATGTTCATCAGTGATGTTGCTAGGGATAACGTCCTTTGTTGCAATGTTCTGCAAGTCTGTGGGTGCCTCGTCTGTGAAGAGCTTGAAGGTTTGCAACGTGTTCAGCAGCTTATTTTCACCCCTCAGATCAAGCCTTGTGTCTTGCCAGGTTGCATTCATTGTGTGTGAAGTTGTCATCTTGCTTCAGTCCAAAAGTGCATTTCGTTTCACTGCTGATGTGCGATCTGAGGTTGTAGGGCCCACCTGTTCAGCGCTGTAGTTGTTTTGGTGATGCCTACTATTCCACCACCCTTCTTCCCAGTGTTGTTGAGCCATTCCTGACTTTGGTGAGGGTCAACTTGGTTGAACTGTTGAGGTGACCTCTTGACCACGAAGTTGCCCTTTTCAATCTCTGCCTTGACATTCTCTGGCAACTTATTCATCTCACATAAGTAGATGGATCCCCATTTCGCGTAGTTATGGTGGTTATACCACATGAAACAGGGCAACATTTCGCCAAAAGCATGCAGATGCAGTTGCCAAAGGCCTTCTCTGTGTGCTCTGGTGAAAAGTATGAGAATCTGGACCATCTGCATGTATGTCCACCAGAACTTGAAGTTGGGATTGTCAGTGCTCGAGACAAATGCATCCATAGCCTTGCTGAAATCTGGAGAAGCAAACAACTTCATCAGTCCATCTGTGCCATCAGTTGACAGTTCATCCTGTATCTCTCTTTCTAGATCTTGGTCTGTGTCTTTGATGAACATCAAGAGCTTGGGAGCAAGCAATCGCCAAAGCGCTTGAAGTGTCAACTTGTGTCCTCTCATCCCCCGGGCATAGGACTTTCCAGACATGACCTGCTCTGCTGTTCCTGGACCAAAGATGCTACTTTCAACCCAAGCTTCCAGAAGACCTGATCTCTGTGCTGTCCAATGATCTGAAGAAAGTTCATAGCGGTATGAAGATCTCCTAATCTCACAATCAGAAAGTCTTAGTACTCTGGTTTGGCCCACTTGAGCTCCATCAGTCTCCAGAGTATGAAAATAGACATGACAATCTGATGTCTTAAACGATGTCAATGCGGTGTTTTGTTGGTGGTTTGTGGATAACATATTTATCAATAGTTAATACCAAGCAGACATTTCAGTGTTAAAATCTGTTTTATTTGGTATAGAAAGCTATTTGGGGAGGTTTAAAGCAGTATTGTTTACTTTTCGTTGACTCAGTTGTTGATTTTGTGGATACAATGTACATGTTCATTTGGCATGGCGGCCATATTGTTTGAGCCATTACCATGAGTGACAGGGGCAAGGTGGCGCCTGGCAAATTGTAGAAATGGATTCTGTATACCTTAAACCTTCCGAAAAACATGGTTGCCACAAATTACCCAAAAATGCCTACGGGTATTGGCTTTTCCGAAAAAAGAAACTGTCTATTCTGGGCCTGCTGCTGTCTATGGTTGGAGAATAGGAATGTCTTCTCTGGGCCTGCTGCTGGAGATGGTTGGAGAATAGGAATGTCTCCTCTGGGCCTGCTGCTGGAGATGGTTGGAGAATAGGAATGTCTCCTCTGGGCCTGCTGCTGTCTATGGTTGGAGAATAGGAATGTCTCCTCTGGGTCTGCTGCTGTCAATGGTTGGAGAATAGGAATGACTCTTCTGGCCCTGCTGCGGGAGATGGTTGGAGAATAGGAATGTCTCCTCTGGGCCTGCTGCTGGAGATGGTTGGAGAATGGGAAATTGTCTCCTCTCGGCCTGCTGCTGGAGATGGTTGAAGAATAGGAATGTCTCTTCTGGGCCTGCTGCTGTCAATGGTTGGAGAATTGGAATATCTCCTCTGGGCCTGCTGCTGGAGAAAGTTGGAGAATAGGAAAGTCTCCTCTGGGCCTGCTGCTGGAGATGGTTGGAGAATAGGAATGTCTCCTCCGGGCCTGCTGCTGAAGATGGTTGGAGAATAGGAATGTATCCTCTGGGCTTGTTGCTGGAGATGGTCGGAGAATAGGAATGTCTCCTCCGGCCCTGCTGCTGGAGATGGTGGGAGAATACGACTGTTTCTTCTGGGCCTGCTGCTGTCAATGTTTGGAGAATAGGAATGTCTCTTCTGGGCCTGCTGCTGTCAATGGTTGGAGAATAGGAATGTCTCTTCTGGCCTGCTGCTGTCAATGGTTGGAGAATACGACTGTCTCTTCTGGGCCTCCTGCTGTCAATGGTTGGAGAATAGGAATGTCTCTTCTGGGCCTGCTGCTGGAGATGGTGGGAGAATACGACTGTCTCTTCTGGGCCTGCTGCTGGAGATGGTGGGAGAATACGACTGTCTCTTCTGGCCTGCTTCTGGAGATGGTGGGAGACTACCACTGTCTCTTCTGGGCCTGCTGCTGGAGATGGTTGGAGAATAGGAATGTCTCCTCTGGGCTTGCTGCTGGAGATGGTTGGAGAATAGGAATGTCTCTTCTGGGCCTGCTGCTGTCTTTGGGTTGGAGAATACGACTGTCTCTTCTGGGCCTGCTGCTGTCAATGGTTGGAGAATAGGAATGTCTCTTCTGGGCCTGCTGCTGGAGATGGTTGGGAAGAATAGGAATGTCTCCTCTGGGCCTGCTCCTGGAGAGGGTAAGAAAATACGACTGTCTCTTCTGGGCCTGCTGCTGGAGATGGTGGGGAAATACGACTGTCTCTTCTGGGCCTGCTGCTGGAGATGCTGGGAGAATACCACTGTCTCTTCTGGGCCTGCTTCTGGAATGGTTGGAGAATAGGAATGTCTCCTCTGGGCTTTGCTGCTGGAGATGGTGGGAGAATACGACTGTCTCTTCTGGGCCTGCTGCTGGAGATGGTGGGAGAAATACGACTGTCTCTTCTGGGCCTGCTGCTCGAGATGGTGGGAGAATACGACTGTCTCTTCTGGGCCTGCTGCTGTCATGGTTGGAGAATAGGAATGTCTCCTCTGGGCTTGCTGCTGTCAATGGTTGGAGAATAGGAATGTCTCTTCTTCTGGGCCTGCAGCTGTTATGGTTGGAGATAGGAATGTGTCTTCTGGGCTTGCTGCTGTCAATGGTTGGAGAATGCGACTGTCTCTTCTGGGCCTGCTGTTTGTCAATGGTTGGAGAATACGACTGTCTCTTCTGGGCCTGCTGCTGTCAATGGTTGGAGAATACGACTGTCTCTTCTGGGCTGCTGCTGTCAGTGGTTGGAGTATAGGAATGTCTCTTCTGTGCCTGCTGCTGGAGATGGTTGGAGAATAGGAATGTCTCCTCTGGGCCTGCTGCTGATGATGGTGGGAGAATACGACTGTCTCTTCTGGGCCTGCTGCTGGAGATGGTGGGAGAATACGACTGTCTCTTCTGGGCCTGCTGCTGGAGATGGTGGGAGAATACCACTGTCTTTTCTGGGCCTGCTGCTGGAGATGGTGGGAGAATTGGATTGTCTCCTCTGGGCTTGCTGCTGGAATGGTTGGAGAATAGGAATGTCTCTTCTGGGCCTGCTGCTGTCAATGGTTGGAGAATAGGAATGTCTCTTCTGGGCGTGCTCCTGTCAATGGTTGGAGAATACGACTGTCTCTTCGGGGCCTGCGGCTGTCAGTGGCTGGAGAATAGGTATGTCTCTGCTGGGCCTGCTGCTGGAGATGGTTGGAGAATAGGAATGTCGCCTCTGGGCCTGCTGCTGGAGATGGTGGGAGAATACGACTGTCTCTTCTGGGCCTACTGCTGGAGATGGTGGGAAATACCACTGTCTCTTCTGGCCTGCTGCTGGAGATGGTTGGAGAATTGGAATGTCTCCTCTGGGCTTGCTGCTGGAGATGGTTGGAGAATAGGAATGTCTCCTCCGGGCGTGCTGCTGGAGATGGGGGGAGAATACGACTGTCTCTTCTGGTGCTGCTGGGGATGGTGGGAGAATAGGAATGCCTCTTCTGGGCCTGCTACTGTCAATGGTTGGAGAATAGGAATGCCTCTTCTGGGCCTGCTGCTGTCAATGGTTGGAGAATAGGAATCTCTCTTCTGGGCCTGCTGCTGTCAATGGCTGGAGAATAGGAATGTCTCTTCTGGCCTCTGCTGTCAATGGTTGGAGAATAGGAATGTCTCTTTGGGCCTGCTGCTGTCAATGGTTGGAGAATAGGAATCTCTCTTCTGGGCCTGCTGCTGGAGATGGTTGGAGAATAAAAACGTTCTCTCCTGGGCCTGCTGCTGTCAATGGTTGGAGAATAGGAATGTCTCTTCTGGGCCTGCTGCTGTCAATGGTTGGAGAATAGGAATGTCTCTTCTGGGCCTGCTGCTGTCAATGGTTCGAGAATAGAATGTCTCCTCTAGGCCTGCTGCTGGAGATGGTAGGAGAATACGACTGTCTCTTCTGCGCCTGCTCCTGGCGATGGGGGGGAGAATACGACCGTCTCTTCTGGGCCTGCTGCTGGAGATGGTGGGAGAATGGGAATGTCTCCTCCGGGCCTGCTGCTGGAGATGGTTGGGAATAGAAATGTCTGCTCTGCGGCTGCTGCTGGCTATGGTTGGAGAATAGGAATGTCTCCTCCTGGCCTGCTGGTGGGGATGGTTGGAGAATAGGAATGTCTCCTCTGGGCCTGCTGCTGGAGATGGTGGGAGAATACCACTGTCTTCTTCGGGCCTGCTGCTGGAGATGGTGGGAGAATAGGAATGTCTCCTCTGGGCTTGTTTCTGGAGTGGTTGGAGAATAGGAATGTCTCCTACGGGCCTGCTGCTGGAGATGGTGGGAGAATACGACTGTCTCTTCTAGGCCTGCTGCTGTCAATGGTTGGAGAATAGGAATGTCTCTTCGGGGCCTGCTGCTGTCAATGGTTGGAGAATACGACTGTCTCTTCTGGGCCTCCTGCTGTCAATGGTCGGAGAATAGGAATGTCTCTTCTGGGCCTGCTGCTGGAGATGGTTGGAGAATAGGAATGTCTCCTCTGGCCTGCTGCTGGAGATGGTGGGAGAATACGACTGTCTGTTCTGGGCCTGCTGCTGGAGATGGTGGGATAATACGACTGTCTCTTCTGGACCTGCTGCTGGAGATGGTGGGAGACTACCACTGTCTCTTCTGGGCCTGCAGCTGGAGATAGTTGGAGAAAAGGAATGTCTCTTCTGGCCTGCTGCTGTCATTGGTTGGAGAATACGACTGTCTCTTCTGGGCCTGCTGCTGTCAATGGTTGGAGAATAGGAATGTCTCTTCTGGGCCTGCTGCTGGAGATTGTTGGGAATAGGAATGTGTCCTCTGGGCCTGCTGCTGGAGATGGTGGAGAATACCACTGTCTCTTCTGGGCCTGCTGCTGGTGATGCTGGGAGAATACCACTGTCTCTTCTGGCCTGCTGCTGGAGATTGTTGGAGAATTGGAATGTCTCCTCTGGGCATGCTGCTAGAGATGGGGGGAGAATACGACTGTCTCTTCTGGGCCTGCTGCTGGAGATGGTGGGAGAATACGACTGTCTCTTCTGGGCCTGCTGCTATCAATGGTTGGAGAATAGGAATGTCTCCTCTGCGCTTGCTGTTTGTCAATGGTTGGAGAATAGGAATGTCTCTTCTTCTGGGCCTGCAGCTGTCAATGGTTGGAGAATAGGAATGTGTCTTCTGGGCTTGCTGCTGTCAATGGTTGGAGAATGCGCCTGTCTCTTCTGGGCCTGCTGCTGTCAATGGTTGGAGAATACGACTGTCTCTTCTGGGCCTGCTGCTGTCAATGGTTGGTGAATACGACTGTCCTTCTGGGCCTGCTGCTGTCAGTGGTTGGAGTATAGGAATGTCTCTTCTGTGCCTGCTGCTGGAGATGGTTGGAGAATAGGAATGTCTCCTCTGGCCTGCTGCTGATGATGGTGGGAGAATACGACTGTCTCTTCTGGGCCTGCTGCTGGAGATGGTGGGAGAATACGACTGTCTCTTCTGGGCCTGCTGCTGGAGATGGTGGAGAATACCACTGTCTTTTCTGGGCCTGCTGCTGGAGATGGTGGGAGAATTGGATTGTCTCCTCTGGGCTTGCTGCTGGAGATGGTTGGAGAATAGGAATGTCTCTTCTGGGCCTGCTGCTGTCAATGGTTGGAGAATAGGAATGTCTCTTTGGGCGTGCTCCTGTCAATGGTTGGAGAATACGACTGTCTCTTCTGGGCCTGCGGCTGTCAGTGGTTGGAGAATAGGTATGTCTCTGCTGGGCCTGCTGCTGGAGATGGTTGGAGAATAGGAATGTCGCCTCTGGGCCTGCTGCTGGAGATGGTGGGAGAATACGACTGTCTCTTCTGGCCTACTGCTGGAGATGGTGGGAAAATACCACTGTCTCTTCTGGGCCTGCTGCTGGAGATTGTTGGAGAATTGGAATGTCTCCTCTGGGTTTGCTGCTGGAGATGGTTGGAGAATAGGAATGTCTCCTCCGGGCGTGCTGCTGGAGATGGTGGGAGAATACGACTGTCACTTCTGGGCCTGCTGCTGGAGATGGTGGGAGAATACGACTGTCTCTTCTGGGCCTGCTGCTGGAGATGGGGAGAATACCACTGTCTTTTCTGGGCCTGCTGCTGGAGATGGTGGGAGAATTGGATTGTCTCCTCTGGGCTTGCTGCTGAGATGGTTGGAGAATAGGAATGTCTCTTCTGGCCTGCTGCTGTCAATGGTTGGAGAATAGGAATGTCTCTTCTGGGCGTGCCCCTGTCAATGGTTGGAGAATACGACTGTCTCTTTCTGGGCCTGCGGCTGTCAGTGGCTGGAGAATAGGTATGTCTCTGCTGGGCCTGCTGCTGGAGATGGTTGGAGAATAGGAATGTCGCCTCTGGGCCTGCTGCTGGAGATGGTGGGAGAATACGACTGTCTCTTCTGGGCCTACTGCTGGAGATGGTGGGAAAATACCACTGTCTCTTCTGGGCCTGCTGCTGGAGATGGTTGGAGAATTGGAATGTCTCCTCTGGGCTTGCTGCTGGAGATGGTTGGAGAATAGGAATGTCTCCTCCGGGCGTGCTGCTGGAGATGGTGGGAGAATACGACTGTCTCTTCTGGGCCTGCTGCTGGGGGTGGTAGGAGAATACGACAGTCTCTTCTGGGCCTGCTGCTGTCAATGGTTGGAGAAATAGGAATGCCTCTTCTGGGCCTGCTACTGTCAATGGTTGGAGAATAGGAATGCCTCTTCTGGGCCTGCTGCTGTCAATGGTTGGAGAATAGGAATCTCTCTTCTGGGCCTGCTGCTGTCAATGGCTGGAGAATAGGAATGTCTCTTCTGGGCCTGCTGCTGTCAATGGTTGGAGAATAGGAATGTCTCTTCTGGGCCTGCTGCTGTCAATGGTTGGAGAATAGGAATGTCTCTTCTGGGCCTGCTGCTGGAGATGGTTGGAGAATACAACGTTCTCTCCTGGGCCTGCTGCTGTCAATGGTTGGAGAATAGGAATGTCTCTTCGGGGCCTGCTGCTGTCAATGGTTGGAGAATAGGAATGTCTCTTCTGGGCCTGCTGCTGTCAATGGTTCGAAAAATAGGAATGTCTCCTCTAGGCCTGCTGCTGGAGATGGTAGGAGAATACGACTGTCTCTTCTGGGCCTGCTCCTGGCGATTGGGGGAGAATACGACCGTCTCTTTTGGGCCTGCTGCTGGAGATGGTGGGAAAAATAGGAATGTCTCCTCCGGGCCTGCTGCTGGAGATGGTTGGGGAATAGAAATGTCTGCTCTGCGCCTGCTGCTGGCTATGGTTGGAGAATAGGAATGTCAACTCCTGGCCTGCTGGTGGGGATGGTTGGAGAATAGGAATGTCTCCTCTGGGCCTGCTGCTGGAGATGGTGGGAGAATACCACTGTCTCTTCTGGGCCTGCTGCTGGAGATGGTGGGAGAATAGGAATGTCTCCTCTGGGATTGTTTCTGGAGATGGTTGGAGAATAGGAATGTCTCCTAGGGGCCTGCTGCTGGAGATGGTGGGAGAATACGACTGTCTCTTCTAGGCCTGCTGCTGTCAATGGTTGGAGAATGGGAATGTCTCTTCTGGGCCTGCTGCTGTCAATGGTTGGAGAATACGACTGTCTCTTCTGGGCCTCCTGCTGTCAATGGTCGGAGAATAGGAATGTCTCTTCGGGGCCTGCTGCTGGAGATGGTTGGAGAATAGGAATGTCTCCTCTGGCCTGCTGCTGGAGATGGTGGGAGAATACGACTGTCTGTTCTGGCCTGCTGCTGGAGATGGGGGGATATAATACGACTGTCTCTTCTGGACCTGCTGCTGGAGATGGTGGGAGACTACCACTTCCTTCTGGGCCTGCAGCTGGAGATAGTTGGAGAATAGGAATGTCTCTTCTGGGCCTGCTGCTGTAAATGGTTGGAGAATACGACTGTCTCTTCTGGGCCTGCTGCTGTCAATGGTTGGAGAATAGGAATGTCTCTTCTGGGCCTGCTGCTGGAGATTGTTGGGGAATAGGAATGTGTCCTCTGGGCCTGCTGCTGGAGATGGTGGGAGAATACCACTGTCTCTTCTGGGCCTGCTGCTGGTGATGCTGGAGAATACCACTGTCTCTTCTGGGCCTGCTGCTGGAGATTGTTGGAGAATTGGAATGTCTCCTCTGGCATGCTGCTAGAGATGGTGGGAGAATACGACTGTCTCTTCTGGGCCTGCTGCTGGAGATGGTGGGAGAATACGACTGTCTCTTCTGGGCCTGCTGCTATCAATGGTTGGAGAATAGGAATGTCTCTTCTGGCCTGCTGCTGTCAATGGTTGGAGAATACGACTGTCTCTTCTGGGCCTGCTGCTGTCAGTGGCTGGAGAATAGGAATGTCTCTGCTGGACCTGCTGCTGGAGATGGTTGGAGAATGGGAATGTCTCCTTGGGCCTGCTGCTGGAGATGGTGGGAGAATACGACTGTCTCTTCTAGGCCTGCTGCTGGAGATGGCTGGAGAATTGGAATGTCTCCTCTGGGCTTGCTGCTGGAGATGGTTGGAGAATAGGAATGTCTCCTCTGGGCTTGCTGCTGTCAATGGTTCGAAAATAGGAATGTCTCTTCTGGGCCTGCTGTTGTCAATGGTTGGAGAATAGGAATGTCTCTTCGGGGCCTGGGGCTCTCAATGGTTGGAGAATACGACTGTCTCTTTTGGGCCTGCTGCTGTCAGTGGCTGGAAAATAGGAATGTCTCTGCGGGGCCTGCTGCTGGAGATGGTTGGAGAAAAGGAATGTCGCCTCTGGCCTGCTGCGGGAGATGCGGGGAGAATACGACTGTCTCTTCTGGGCGTGCTGCTGGAGATGGTGGGAGAATACCACTGTCTCTTCTGGGCCTGCTGCTGGAGAGGGTTGGGTGAATTGGAATGTCTCCTCTGGGCTTGCTGCTGGAGATGGTTGGAGAATAGGAATGTCTCCTCCGGGCCTGCTGCTGGAGATGGTGGAGAATACGACTGTCTCTTCTGGGCCTGCTGCTGTCAATGGTTGGAGAATAGGAATGCCTCTTCTGGGCCCGCTGCTGTCAATGGTTGGAGAATACGAATGTCTCTTCTTGGCCTGCTGCTGGAGATGGTTGGAGAATAGGAATGTCTCCTCTGGGACTGCTGCTGGAGATGGTGGGCGAATACGACTTTCTCTTCTGGTCCTGCTGCTGTCATGGTTGGAGAATAGGAATGTCTCTTCTGGGCCTGCTGCTGTCAATGGTTGGAGAATAGGAATCTCTCTTCTGGGCCTGCTGCTGTCAATGGCTGGAGAATAGGAATGTCTCTTCTGGGCCTGCTGCTGTCAATGGTTGGAGAATAGGAATGTCTCTTCTGGGCCTGCTGCTGTCAATGGTTGGAGAATAGGAATGTCTCTTCTGGGCCTGCTGCTGGAGATGGTTGGAGATATACAACGTTCTCTCCTGGGCCTGCTGCTGTCAATGGTTGGAGAATAGGAATGTCTCTTCTGGGCCTGCTGCTGTCAATGGTTGGAGAATAGGAATGTCTCTTCTGGGCCTGCTGCTGTCAATGGTTCGAGAATAGGAATGTCTCCTCTAGGCCTGCTGCTGGAGATGGTAGGAGAATACGACTGTCTCTTCTGGGCCTGCTCCTGGCGATGTGGGGGAGAATACGACCGTCTCTTTTGGGCCTGCTGCTGGAGATGGTGGGAGAATAGGAATGTCTCCACCGGGCCTGCTGCTGGAGATGGTTGGGGAATAGAAATGTCTGCTCTGCGCCTGCTGCTGGCTATGGTTGGAGAATAGGAATGTCAACTCCTGGCCTGCTGGTGGGGATGGTTGGAGAATAGGAATGTCTCCTCTGGGCCTGCTGCTGGAGATGGTGGGAGAATACCACTGTCTCTTCTGGGCCTGCTGCTGGAGATGGTGGGGAGAATGGGAATGTCTCCTCTGGGATTGTTTCTGGAGATGGTTGGAGAATAGGAATGTCTCCTACGGGCCTGCTGCTGGAGATGGTGGGAGAATACGACTGTCTCGTCTAGGCCTGCTGCTGTCAAGGGTTTTGGAGAATAGGAATGTCTCTTCTGGGCCTGCTGCTGTCAATGGTTGGAGAATACGACTGTCTCTTCTGGGCCTCCTGCTGTCAATGGTCGGAGAATAGGAATGTCTCTTCTGGGCCTGCTGCTGGAGATGGTTGGAGAATAGGAATGTCTCCTCTGGGCCTGCTGCTGGAGATGGTGGGAGAATACGACTGTCTGTTCTGGGCCTGCTGCTGGAGATGGTGGGATAATACGACTGTCTCTTCGGACCTGCTGCTGGAGATGGTGGGAGACTACCACTGTCTCTTTGGGCCTGCAGCTGGAGATAGTTGGAGAATAGGAATTTCTCTTCTGGGCCTGCTGCTGTCATTGGTTGGAGAATACGACTGTCTCTTCTGGGCCTGCTGCTGTCAATGGTTGGAGAATAGGAATGTCTCTTCTGGGCCTGCTGCTGGAGATTGTTGGGGAATAGGAATGTGTCCTCTGGGCCTGCTGCTGGAGATGGTGGGAGAATACCACTGTCTCTTCTGGGCCTGCTGCTGGTGATGCTGGGAGAATACCACTGTCTCTTCTGGGCCTGCTGCTGGAGATTGTTGGAGAATTGGAATGTCTCCTCTGGGCATGCTGCTAGAGATGGTGGGAGAATACGACTGTCTCTTCTGGGCCTGCTGCTGGAGATGGTGGGAGAATACGACTGTCTCTTCGGGGCCCTGCTGCTATCAATGGTTGGAGAATAGGAATGTCTCTTCTGGGCCTGCTGCTGTCAATGGTTGGAGAATACGACTGTCTCTTCTGGGCCTGCTGCTGTCAGTGGCTGGAGAATAGGAATGTCTCTGCTGGACCTGCTGCTGGAGATGGTTGGAGAATAGGAATGCCCTCCTCTGGGCCTGCTGCTGGAGATGGTGGGAGAATACGACTGTCTCTTCTAGGCCTGCTGCTGGAGATGGCTGGAGAATTGGAATGTCTCCTCTGGGATTGCTGCTGGAGATGGTTGGAGAATAGGAATGTCTCCTCTGGGCTTGCGCTGTCAATGGTTCGAAAATAGGAATGTCTCTTCTGGGCCTGCTGTTGTCAATGGTTGGAGAATAGGAATGTCTCTTCTGGGCCTGCGGCTCTCAATGGTTGGAGAATACGACTGTCTCTTTTGGGCCTGCTGCTGTCAGTGGCTGGAGAATGGGAATGTCTCTGCTGGGCCTGCTGCTGGAGATGGTTGGAGAAAAGGAATGTCGCCTCGGGGCCTGCTGCTGGAGATGCTGGGAGAATACGACTGTCTCTTCTGGGCGTGCTGCTGGAGATGGTGGAGAAAAACCACTGTCTCTTCTGGGCCTGCTGCTGGAGATGGTTGGGTGAATTGGAATGTCTCTCTGGGCTTGCTGCTGGAGATGGTTGGAGAATAGGAATGTCTCCTCCGGGCCTGCTGCTGGGATGGTGGGAGAATACGACTGTCTCTTCTGGGCCTGCTGCTGTCAATGGTTGGAGAATAGGAATGCCTCTTCTGGGCCCGCTGCTGTCAATGGTTGGGGGAATACGAATGTCTCTTTTTGGCCTGCTGCTGGAGATGGTTGGAGAATAGGAATGTCTCCTCTGGGCCTGCTGCTGGAGATGGTGGCGAATACGACTTTCTCTTCTGGTCCTGCTGCTGTCAATGGTTGGAGAATAGGAATGTCTCTTCTGGGCCTGCTGCTGTCAATGGTTGGAGAATATGAATGTCTCTTCTGGGCCTGATGCTGGAGATGGTTGGAGAATACGACTGTCTCTTCTGGGCCAGCTGCTGTCAATGGTTGGAGAATAGGAATGTCTCTTCTGGGCCTGCTGCTGGAGATGGTTGGAGAATAGGAATGTCTCTTCTGGCCTGCTGCTGGAGATGGTGGAGAATACGACCGTCTCTTCTGGGCCTGCTGCTGGAGATGGTGGGAGAATAGGAATGTCTCCTCTGGGCTTGTTGCTGGAGATGGTTGGAGAATAGGAATGTCTCCTCCGGGCCTGCTGTGGAGATGGTTGGAGAATAGGAATGTCTCCTCTGGGCCTGCTGCTGTCAATGGTTGGAGAATAGGAATAATCTCCTCTGGGTCTGCTGCTGTCAATGGTTGGAGAATAGGAATGTCTTTTCTGGGTCTGCTGCTGGAGATGGTTGGAGAATAGGAATGTCTCCTCTGGGTCTGCTGCTGGAGATGGTTGGAGAATAGGAATGTCTCCTCTGGGTCTGCTGCTGGAGATGGTTGGAGAATAGGAATGTCTCCTCTGGACCTGCTGCTGTCAATGGTTGGAGAATAGGAATGTCTCCTCCGGGCCTGCTGCTGGAGATGGTTTGAGAATAGGAATGTCTCCTCTGGGTCTGCTGCTGGCTATGGTTTGAGAATAGGAATGTCTCCTCTGGGTCTGCTGCTGTCAATGGTTGGAGAATAGGAATGACTCCTCGGCCTGCTGGTGGAGATGGTTGGAGAATAGGAATGTCCCCTCCGGCCTGCTGGTGGAGGTGGTTGGAGAATAGTAATGTCTCCTCCGGGCCTGCTGCTGGAGATGGTTGGAGAATAGGAATGTCTCCTCCGGTCCTGCTGCTGGAGATTGTTGGAGAATAGGAATGTCTCCTCCGGGCCTGCTGGTGGAGATGGTTGGAGAATAGGAATCCCTCCTCCGCGCCTGCTGCTGGACATGGTTCCTGAATGGGAATGGGCGGCGTGGTGTACTGTCATTGAAGTGGTACAGACGATGAGACAACACCAGGGAGGGGGGGGGGGGGGGGGGGGGGGGGGGGGGGGGGGGGGGTCTGCCATTGAAGTGGTACAGACGATGAGACAACACCGGGAGGCGGGGGGGGGGGGGGTTTAGACTTCCAAGAATTAAACATAGGAAATTAAACCGTTTGGGATTTGGTGACATAATATCTATGTTCATCTTTCTTGCGAAACGGTTTTGATATCGAAATAGATAGTATTCATATATATCTTTCTTTCTTTGAAATTCTAATATGAAAGTCGACGTTGTTAGAGACATGATGAGTGTTGATTGATTAGATGACTGATGTGCTGTACTAGTGTGTTATTTGGATGATTCGTGTTACCAATATTAAATGCTACAGTCCCCAGGGAACAGTTGAACAAAGTCACGGCCTTTGTAGACGGCTCCACGATCTATGGCAGCAGTCAGAGTCTACTGAGGCAACTACGGGAAACCACAAGTGAAGGAAAACCTGGTAGATATTATTTTCTTTCGCTTCAATTAAATGGTAATCGCCATAACACTCAGTAGTAACTGTGCCGCGACAATGACGTCACTGCAGTCAGGCCAACAACGCAAGTCAGTGAACGATGTGAAAGCTTGACCCTACACACTTCCTCTTCAAGAAGCATTGCCTATTCTGCGTATTTGTTATCAACTCCCACTAAGTAATGGACAACTCGCAGTTTTAGGATACGGAAACAAGCAGATCGTTTGAAGGGGAAAATTAAGTCCTTTGGTACTGATTTAAAAAGAGTTTCTGTGTGTTAGAAAATTGTCATGCTTCAAATTGTGTCCCAGAAGCACGGGGAGCAATTTGTTAGGAAAAAAGGACTGTAAATGGCGGGTACTGTCATATAAAGGGCTTTAAATGGCGGCACTATCATATAAAGGACTGTAAATGGCGGTACTGTCATATAAAGGATTTTAAATGGCGGGTACTGTCATATAAAGGACTTTAAATGGCGGGTACTGTCATATAAAGGACTTTAAATGGCGGGTAATGTCATATAAAAGGACTTTAAATGGCGGGTACTGTCATATAAAGGACTGTCATATAAAGGACTTTAAATGGCGGGCACTGTCATATAAAGGACTTTAAATCACGGGTACTGTCATATAAAGGACTTTAAATTGCGGTACTGTCATATGAAGGACTTTCAATGGCGGGTACTGTAATATAACGGACTTTGAATAACGGGAACTGTCATATACTACAAAGAAAAGCACGTGAAAGATTTTGTTTCCATTTCTAGCTCGATTTATGCAAAAATAATGAAATGCTTAAATGCATATTATTTTTTGTTTACCACAGCTTGGTGCAGACAAGTCATTTCATCCCACACTAGCACCCACTAGTTTTGTGCCCACAGTTCAGCTTTACCAGGCTGGATTTGTTTATCACTTTGTGACTGCAGTTCAGCTTTTCCGGGCTAGATTTGTTTATCAGTTTGTGACTGCAGTTCAGCTTTTCCGGGCTAGATTTGTTTATCAGTTTGTGACTGCAGTTCAGCTTTTCTGGGCTAGATTTGTTTATCAGTTTGTGCCTGCAGTTCAGCTTTTCCGGGCTAGATTTGTTTATCAGTTTGTGCCTCAATTCAGCTTTTCCGGGCTGGATTTGTTTATCATTTTGTGCCTGCAGTTCAGCTTTACCAGACTGGATTTGTTTATCACTTTTTGCCTGCAGTTCAGCTTTACCAGACTGGATTTGTTTATCATTTTGTGCCTGCAGTTCAGCTTTACCAGGCTGGATTTGTTTATCACTTTGTGCCTGCAGTTCAGCTTTTCCGGGTTAGATTTGTTTATCATTTTGTGCCTGCAGTTCAGCTTTACCAGACTGGATTTGTTTATCATTTTGTGCCTGCAGTTCAGCTTTACCAGGCTGGATTTGTTTATCATTTTGTGCCTGAAATTCAGCTTTACCAGGCGGGATTTGTTGATCGTTTTGTGGTAGACGCTCATTTTATTTCCCTATAAAACGACAATTCACCTGGACTCATACACCAAA
>CM031606.1:2834809-2839809 GCA_018398815.1 Conus ventricosus
TCACCTTGACCAACAACTCACCTTGGCCCTCTTGACCTATTAGAGTTGACAGCAGGGGAGAACGATGACCTGGTCCATCGTGCAGTCCGTACACAGCAGTGCCAGAGCTGAGAGTCGTCATTCGGGTACATGTTTCTACACACACACACACACACACACACACACACACACACACACGCACACACGCACACACACACACACACACACACACACACACACCACACACACACACACACACACGCACACGCACACACACACACATACACACACACACGCACACACACGCACACGCACACACACACACACACACACGCGCGCGCGCGCGCACGCAAGCACGCACGCACGCACGCACACACAGATACGCGCGCGCGTGCGCAGCCTCGCCCACCCCCTTCTCGCCACCACCACCATACACAACAAAGACACAGGTACACGTGCGCTCCCCCACACAAACACAGATGTGATTCCTCTCTTTGCCCATCAAGGGCTTCTGAGAAACAAACCCGTGACCCTCTGACTATCTATTTAAAACTTGGGTGCTGGATGTTCATTCAGTGGCGGAAGCTATGCAGCCTCTCCGTGTCCCGCGACATGCTGTGGGTAACGGGTCCTCTTTCTCCAATGTTCTAATGAGGACTTTTGTTTCGTGTTGCTTTAATGTTGATCGGTATGTCTTGTATTCTTCCTCATCTCATTAAATATCATCGTCACGGCAATGAATTCACTGGCGTAAGGCGATGCTGATGCTAGAAATAACCGTTGGCCACAATGATAATGAACGTAATGGTGAAGTTTATGTTCATAAATCTTAGCGTAATGGACGGAATGGCATTATTGATGCTGATGATGCTTGTTGACCGCCATGAACGTTACGGTGATGTTGACGTTGATAAAGAGAAAGTGTTGCTTACAGCCCATCACTATGGATGTTATGGCAATGTTGATGTTGATGTTAATTGTTGACCGTCACAAACGTAATGGAATGTTAATGTTTATTATAATTGTTGACTATCATGTGTGCAATAGCAATATTAATGTTGACAATTGTTGACTATCATAAACATAATGGCAATATTGATGTGGGAAATAACTGCCTACCACCATAAACAAAATGAGGATACCGATGTTGATAGTAACTGTTAACTGTCATAAACATGATGACAGAGTTAATGCCAAGAATCACAGTGGACCACAGTGCATGTTCCGCTGATGTTAATGTGGATGATGATTGTTGATGAGCATAAATAGTATACCCATATTAACGTTGCTTAAAACTGTTGATTTTCTTGATAATGTTTATGAACAGCCATGGATGTAATGTTGGTGCTAATTGATGAACAGCCATGGATGTAATGTTGGTACTAATTGATGAACAGCCATGGATGTAATGTTGGTGCTAATTGATGAACAGCCATGGATGTAATGTTGGTGCTAATTGATGAACAGCCATGAGTGTAATGTTGGTGCTAATTGTTGGCGACACTGAACGTGAAGACAGTATTAAAGACGATTTTTGTTAACCATAAAGACTGTACTGACAACGGTGATCTTGACTATGATTGTTGACCCGCATAAACTTGTTGGCAATGTCGATGTTGATGATCGGTGACCCTCATAAATGCAAAGGCAATGTTGATGTTAATGACTGTTTACCATCACGGGTGTCATCGCAATGTGGATGTTGGTAATAATTGTCTGCTCTCAAAAAATGTATTGGCAGCGCTGATCTTGATAAACAATTGTTGACTATCATAAAAGCAATGGCAATATTAATAGCGATAATTATTGTTGACCATCATAATCATATGGCAATGTTGATGTTGATAATAATTGTTTACCATCATAAATGTAATGGCAATGTTGATGTTGATAGTAATTGTTGACCATCATACATGTAATGGCAATGTTAATGTTGATAGTAATTGTTGACCATCATAAATGTAATGGCATAGTTGATGTTGATTGTAATTGTTGGCCATCATAAATGTAATGGCAATGTTGATGTTGATAATAATTGTTGACCATCATAATCGTAATGATGATGTTGACGTTTAGAATATTTGTTGACCATCATAAATGTAATGGCAATGTTGATGTTGATGATAATTGTTGACCATCATAAATGTTATGGCATTGTTGATGTTGATAATTATTGTTGCAGGTGCCAGGTTGAGGACGTCTGGAAATGACTTACTGCCGAAAGACAGAGCTGTAACAAAGTGCATTCACAATGAAACAGAGTATTGCTTTCTTGCCGGTGAGACTGCTGTTGTTTCATACATGAAATGTAGCTTTGTTAACACTTAGTATCATAATCACCTTCTTCACTGTCGTCATTATTGTCATTGTCTCCGTTGATATTTCAGACATGAAATGTAGCTTTTTTAACACTTATTGTTCATATTGCGCACATACACATGAACGCACACGTGCATACACATACGCACATGCGTACACGCCAACATATAAAGACACACACCACACATACACACACATACATGTACACAAACATATCTGTATATGGACTAATCCGCACGCAGTCACGCCTCTTTGATGAAACTGAAACTGAGCTAAATGGACACTGGGAAAGCGTAGACTTTCATGACAAAAATTGTTTTTATTACCGAGAAAATATGAGAAACCACGGAAGGAAATAGGTACTTTCCATGTACATCTTTATGACAGAATATGGAATATATCAAAAGCAATAGTTTACGTCATTTGAAGTTTAACCGTTCTGTGAAAATGTGTTATTTCCTAGATAGTCATCGATTCCTCAAAATTCACCCCCATTCCTTCATGCCCTGTGTATGATTTCTGATAGCCCTGCCTAAAGGGTCGTCTGCCTTTTTATATCCGGAGCCACACAGCTGTTCAACACCCAAGTCATGTAGTACCCCATCTTGGTCATTTGCCGTCCTTCCCTCGATTTTAAGTAAAATCGGTAGAGCAATGTTCGCGCAATCTTGATGAGGGACAGAAACACAAACAATCAAAAAGACCCGGATGAAACACAACCTCTTTAGTACTGGCTAGAAGCACCCCCACCACCACCCCCACTCGCCCCCCCCCCCCCCCCCCCCCCCCCCCCCCCCCCACCCACCCACACACCACACACACACACACACACACACACACACACACACACACACACACACACACACACACACCACACACACACACACACACTGACACACACACACACACGCAAGCGCCCTGGCTTTGCTCGGTCCAGGTGACGAGCGAGTGAATGTACAGCCGGCATTGATGGTCACCCATACTATGTGGCTTCGTCTCCACAACCGGATCGTGGACAGCCTCCGTCAACAACGGCCTGACTACACGGGGAAAAGCTCTTCCAGGAAGCCCGGAAGATCGTCATTGGCATCCTGCAGAACATCGTCTACAAGGAATGGCTGCCTCTTGTTATCGGACGGGAGTTGCAGGAACGGTATCGTTTATCGCCTGGCATGCAGTAAGTCAAACTATATTTTGCAGTCATCAACAGCATGCACACAGGCTATATATCTGCCAGAACTTTGTAGTGCATCAGATGCAATTGTAACAAAACCTCTACAGCTTACGTACATAAATCTTCAGAAACCTTCATTCTTTATTCAGCGTATTCATATAAATCTTGGACATGAATCTGGTGAAATTGCATACATTACCCGATTCTTCTGAAATACTGCAATATAGGGATTTTATAAAGTCCAGAATTATAAAACTGATGTAGCCTTTGGATTTAGATTAGTTTTCTGAAACGTTATGTTTTTCAACATACTACTGCAGATCATATTACCTGATGTAATGAAATGTACGACGTGTAAACGATTGTTCTGAAACATTGCCATCGGGCTTCGATACTGGACATATGATTGTAATGAAATGTATGCATTCATACGATTATCGGGCTTCGATACTGGACATATGATTGTAATGAAACGTATGCATTCATACGATTATCGGGCTTCGACACTGGACATATGATTGTAATGAAATGTATGTATTCATACGATTCTTCTGGAAGAGAAAAAACCGCTTCTGATTCATCTGCCATTTATGCACATGCTGTGAGATTCCGTCTGCATGATTGTATCCCAATACTCGTGCGGTTTATGAAAACAGTGTGTGTGTGTGTGTGTGTGTGTGTGTGTGTGTGTGTGTGTGTGTGTGTGTGTGTGTGTGTGTGTGTGTGTGTGTATGTGTGTGTGTGTGTATATGTGTGTGTATGTGTGTGTGTGTGTGTGTGTGTGTGTGTGTGTGTGTGTGTGTGTGTGTGTGTGTGTGTGCGGCACCAAAAGTATGATAATACCCTGGGTCTGTTTAACCGAAGCATACAAGGGAGGTCATTCTTGTACACAACCAACATTGATGTGAATGGTCTGTTGTAATGATCGTTCACTTAAGTATGCTCTCTGAAGAAAAGAGCACTGGTATATATATATATATATATATATATATATATATATATATATATATACTGACTTCCATAAAAAACGCGAAAATTTGAAAGGCTATTTTTCGGGTGAAAGGGGTGGAATATACAATATTGAACCATTGTGGCAAGTTGTTTGGGTCCAAGACTCACGTGCAGTGAAAACATTGTGTGAGCAACACATCATTCCCGGCCTTGGAGGGTCAACAAAAATGGCAAACTGGTTGCTGCATGTGAGGCACGTGCACACCATGCAGAGCAAAGTTAACCAGCGACAAGTAAGCAGGCATGCAGCCTTTATAAAGCCGCGCTACAAGGTTCAGGTAACGACTTGCCGTCTGAGCGCTACAGAGATGCCAAGACTACGAGCAGAGGAACGCAATCGTGCCCTAGGCCATCTGGAGGCTGGTGTGGATGCCAGGCAGGTCGCCAACATCTTTAACGTCCACATCTCAACCATCTATCATCTGCAGCACCGCATGCGAGTCACTAGTACCACTGATGATCGTCCCCGGCCAGGCCGTCCTTGGGTCACCACACAAAGAGAGGATCGCCATCTTGT
>CM031606.1:2847309-2861776 GCA_018398815.1 Conus ventricosus
ATACCAGTAATTTATTTTCATTTATACTGCATAAGAGGCTATCAATAAGCTGTACAAGGGTTGTATGGCAGGAATGATTTTTACGGAAAACCAGACTGATCGTCGTGGAGTAAATTGTTTTTAGTAAGGTAAGAATATAGTAAATTTTGCAAGTGTTTTTCAATAGGTTTAGATAAAGCAGATAAAATAGAAATTGGTCTATAGTTTGATGGAATTGACTTATCACCAGATTTATAAAGTGGAATTACTTTAGCTTCCTTAAATTTCAAGGGAAAGGTTTGTTTCTCTATACATAAATTGTACAAATACGTTAGTGTATCAGTAATTATTGGACACGAAATCTTTAGTATTTTTGCATCTAAACCATCTAAATCGCGTGTACCCGATTGTTTTAAAGATGAAATACTTTTACTAACGTCCATAACAGTCATTGGTTGGAGGGTACAGGAAAAGCTAATATCTTTTAAATTAAGGTAGTGTTTTAAATGCTCAAGGTCATTTTCATTGGACCTATCATGTGATATAATTTTTTCTTTGATACTAGCAAAATGGTTGTTTAATTGATCTGCAGTTACATCTGTGATAATTTCCTGATTTCTTGAGACTTATTTATTATTCAACATGTTAATGGCCTTCCAAATCTGACGTGAATCCTTTGTAGAAATTAACATCTTTTGAAAGTAATTACGCTTAGATTTACGTTTCATTGAGTTACCTTATTTCTTTGTTTACGGAATTCTTTATTTGTTCCGGAATTGCTTAACTGATTTCTTATGTTAATTTCGATATCTATTTCTTTTGTTATCCACGGTGGTTTTGCTTCTTGTCTGACTCTTTTTTGATGAATGGAGCATGTTTGTTATACACAGAAATAAATGTGTTAATCCAAAATTCAGTTGCTTCATCAGGATCTCTTATTTGGTATATATATTCCAATTGTGCTGTGGCAAGATCTGAAAGGAAATCTTCTTCCTTAATATTTCTAAAGCTCCTATAGTATATAATCTTGTGCCCTACTTTTGGAATTTTTATACGGTTTTTGAACCACGTCAGACAAACGGGATTATGATCGCTACATCCACATGGCGGACAGCATACTTCAATGATGGACTGTTTTGTGTTTGTATAAATGTGATCTATTAAGGTACTTGACTGCTCAGTTATACGGGTTGGTATGTCAATAAGTTGTTCAAGACCGTGTAAGGTGTAGTTTTGATGCCACTTGGGTTTAGGTTTCATTAAATCTATATTAAAGTCTCCAAAAATAATAGTTTGAAAGCTTAGCATTGTTACTTCATCCATGAGAACATGAAATTTATCTTGCCAGTCCAGAGTTTTCAGATGGATTTCTGTATAAATATCCTATAATAAGTGGTTTATTGTTTTTCATACTGATTTCAATCCATACAGATTCAATCCCATAGTTTTCAAGGCTGTTTATTTTTTTTACAGTTTAATGAAGATGCTAGGTACACAAGTAGGCCTGTACTTTTAGGTTTACACGGATCAAGTCTAATTATTTCATATCCCGGTATGCTCATATCAGCATCTGTTATTTCTGAGGACAAACGGGATTCCGCAAAACAAAATAAATGAAAGCTGTTACCATGTTATGGAGAATAGTTGCGACATCGTCTTTTTTATTTCTTGAGTTGTTGATATTCAAATAGCCTATTCGGAGTCCTGTTTAGAAGGCCATGTGTCCAAAGTTAAAGACATGTTGCAGTTAGTTTTGGACTTAGTGAAGTACAGTTTTCTTAAATTTTTCAATATATAGAACAAAAAGTGAAATGGAATTTTTAAGAATATATATATATATTATATTTATATATATATATATATATATATATATATATATATATATACATACATATACATACACATATATATCACACATACACACACTCGCTCGAGCCCTGAGCAAGATACCGAGGCCTCGAGCAAGTCTTATAGTCAGTCTAACAAAGTTAAATAATATACAAAGAAAAGGACTAATATAATTTATATTAATCACAATCGAAAGCGAATATAAGCGAAAATCACAATCAAAGTGCGAATAGGAAATATTTCTGTCTATAAACGTTTAATGGAAACACGTGCAATGTATGCAACTAACCGAGAATCTTGATAGGAATGCGCGAAAAGGAAGATAGCAATGTAACACAAAAACTGGGTAGCACAGTTGCAAGACACAATTAGATCACAGACAAAAGAAGATGAAGAGAAAAAAAAATCCAATAACAAAAAACCTTTAATGAAAATCAAATTATCAGATAGCAACCTCACTAATTACCACAAAGCAAGCAATCATGCATAGAGCACGTAAACAGATCAAGAAAATAAGGAATGATACAAAGTATGCTATCAAATATTCTGAAAATATCTACAAATCTAAACCACGTGTTTAGGTATACACCCAGATCAAAATAGCCGCCTTCAAGTTACAGTTGCAAATGTAATGCATTATGTCAACGAGTACGGCAAATCTGCAGCATAAACACACTAATGTTCTCACTCATACATATCCACGCATATATACCAACATGCAAACATAGACGTATATTATGCTCTGACATAAAGGGTTAGAAGCCTGAATTATGCATGATTCTATCTTTGAATGTTCTGCTGCAGATTTAACATGTGAGACGTCATCATGTTTAATAAGTAAAGGTATTGATTGATATTATTTTGAGGAGTAACTGCCCGTGTATTCAGTACTGTGTTTGATTCTCTCTCTGTGTGTGTGTGTGTGTGTGTGTGTGTGTGTGTGTGTGTGAGTGTGTGTGTGTGTGTGTGTGTGTGTGTGTGTGTGTGTGTGTGTGTGTGTGTTGAAGTCAAGTCAAGTCAAAATGATCTTTAATGAGGGTAAAAGAGTAAGCGATACAGCTTTTTTACATCCTGCCCTCCAAAAACAATAGAAAAGAACATCATAAGGCAACATCAAAGAAGAGAATCATAAGGCAACATCCAAAGACTAATCATTTCAAGGTAAACAACATAGGCATGCAAACAATATCAATTGGAAATTGGAAATTATATTTAGACCGATAGAAACACACACACACACACACACACACACACACACACACACCACACACACACACACACACACACACACCCCACAACACACACACACACACCCCACACGCACGCACACATACACACATACACACAAGCACATATATGTAAGGAAAAGGAACATCATGAGCACATATAAAAGTTAAACAGATATGTGAAGTACACCATGTGTAAATACAATTAAAACAGTTATACTACAAACTGGTTTCAATTCAATCTTTTTTAATTCATGATTAATACAAGTACGTTATATATCAAGACTTGAAGAGAGAAAAGAGAGAGAAGAGGAAGAGAGTGAGAGAGAGAGTGAGAGCGAGGGAGCGAGCGAAGAGAGAAGAGAGAGAGAGAGAGATGAGAGAGAGAGGAGAGAGAGAGAGAGAGAGAGAGAGAGAGAGAGGAGAGAGAGGAGAGAGAGAGAAATCAAGACCAAGACTCAAAAACTTTATTACTCAAGGATAGAGATTTTAGGCAGTGCCTATTCTTCCAATCTGTCCTTGCTATTCTACAACATTCAACTAAAACACACTGCACATATTAATAATGGTAGAAACAATGAAGAATATAGCAACATTATAATAATAACAATAACAATAGTAATAAGAATAATAATTATTAAAAAAAAAAAATCCATTACAAAATTACACAAACATAATCACAGACGTACGTGCGCGCTCACATGCGCGCACACGCCCACACATACACGCACGCACGCGTACACCCACACACCACCCACACATACATACATACATACACATTTTCATCAGCTAATATAGAGGCAAACATAAAAGTAGGGCGTTGAGACTATGATCAAAAGGTTCGATTTATTGTTCAAGTAAATGTTTATGTATTGCTGATTTGAAGGACGGCAGTGATTGACATGTTTTGGCAGACGGAGGAAGAGAGTTCCACACAGATGGACCAAAAAAAGCAAAACTAGATTTGAACAAATCAATGCGGACACGTGGTAAAATGTAATTATTTGAATCATATCGCGTTGTTGCCATTTGGATAAACTCAGCAAGATATGTTGGCGCCATGTTTGCATGGACTTTAAACATTAGTACTGCCTTATTATAGATCAGTTGGCTCTGCAGTGGTAGCATCATTAGTTTTGCGAATTTGCCCGTGGTTGATAGAAACTTGTCGGGAAGATCAGCTTAATTCCCCGCCTATGCATAGAGCTGATCTTTTTTATGTGATTTTCACCGGCACCACTCCAGACAGTGGACGCATAGTTGATGTGAGAAAGGCAATGGGCTTCAAAAAATAATTTCCGGATGTGTGGTTCAACATAATAACTGAGTTTATTGAGCAAAAACAAATTGCGAGCCAACTGTTTGCAAACATGATTTATATGTGATTGCCATTTAAAATTATCATCAATAATCACGCCTAAGACACGGTGTTCGGTAACCTGCTCGATCAAGGTTTCACTCATTTTTAGGCTCAACATAAGATGCTGTCGTTGATGTTTCTGTCTCGATGCTAGGACCATACATTTTGTTTTGTGCGGATTAAGGACCATTCGGTTTTGGTTGCACCATTCTAAGACATCATTTATACTTTGTTGTAACGATATTTGTACAGACATGATGTTTGTATCACTACAGTGAAGAGAACTGTCGTCAGCGAACAGATCACAGATGACATCATTGTGAGATATGTGCATCGGTAGGTCATTTATAAAAATACAGAAGAGAAGAGGTCCAAGGACAGAGCCCTGTGGAACACCACAGCTCACTATTCCTTCAGAGGAATAAGTACCGTTTTAAGTAAACACGCTGGGTCCTGTTTTCAAGATATGACTGAAAGAAGGTGACTACTGCCGGATTTTGAACATATGCAGTCATTTTTTTTAATATGTTGTGGTCTACAAGATCAAACGCTTTCTTAAGATCGAGGAAAACAGTTCCAGTGAGTTTTCTTTCGTTGATGGCTGATAGCCATGTATCACAGAGGCGTGTTAAGGCCGTGTGGCATGAGTGATTTCGACGAAAGCCTGACTGAAATGGGTGGAACAGTTTGTGATGTTCCATATGTTTAGTTAGGTGTTTGTGAACATGCATCTCAAGAGGTTTCGATACAACGGATAAAAGAGATATTGGTCTAAAATTGTTTAAATCAGTGAGATCTCTTGATTTGGGTAAGGGAATAACTTTTGCTGCCTTTTATACCACATGGGAAAACATTCTGATCAATACACAAATTATAAACATACGTAAGGGTGTCAGCAATGTAAGGTAGAGCAAGCTTGAGTATAGAAGCATTTAAGTTATCTGGACCCATTGCTTTTTTATTTTTAAGTTTTGAAATTAAGGAACCAACTTCATTAATAGCAAGCAAGGGGATGCTAAATGAATCTCTAGTATTCAATCGTTCTTGGCAAAACGATTGGAGAACAGCTGGAGTCTCATATCGATTAAAGAATGTGACACTGGCAGCTGTTTGTACTGATTCAGTTACCTGAAGGAAATGATTGTTGAAAGTGTTAGTAGACCACATAGTCGCAGTATTATCTGATTTCTTTCTCGACTTGTCAGTTATTTCATTAACAGCACGTCATAATGATGCTGTATCCCTGTGTGCCTTTATCAGTTTCCTAAAATGCTCAGATTTTGATTTTCTAACTAGATCTGATACTCTGTTTCTCTGCTTTTTATATTCATCTACTTTTTTTGCGGTTTTAAGTGCATCCCTTAGTGCCATTTCTATAATAATGTCTTTTGTCAGCCAGCTGGGAAGTACTCTGTGTTTTACCCTTTTTCTTCTAAGTGGGGCATGTTTATCAACGATTGAGAGAAAGATATTATACCAGGTATTATACGCTTCATTTGGATCTGTGTAATTGAGTACACTGTAGAAAGGAGCTAAGCTTAAGTCGAGGAAAAATTCATCCTTACTGAAATTTTTGAAGCAGCGATATTGAATGGTTGTGTGGCCCTTATTCTGTTGCTTGGAAGTTTACAAGACCAAGTACACAAAATGAGACAGTGGTCGCTGATGCTTTTGTTGCCCACTGTTATATTGGATACCATGGCTTTGTTGTTCGTGTAGATATGATCCAGCAATGTGGAAGATGTCTTTGCGATTCTAGTTGGATTATGAATAAGCTGATGCAAGCCAAAGAGTGTGGTGGTCGCATCCCAGGCAGGCTGCCGTTTTAAACAGATCAATGTTAAAATCACCAAGAGAAGAGAATAAGAAGAAGATAAAGATGAACAAGAAGAGAAGAAGAAGAAGAAGAAAAGAACTATAACAAGAAGATGAACAAGAACAAGAAGAAAGAGAAGAAAAGAGGAAGAGAAGAGGAGAAGAGGAAGGAAAGAGAAGAAAAAAGAGAAGAGAGAGAGAGAGAGAGAGAAGAGAGAGAGAGAGAGAGAGAGAGAGAGAGGAGAGAGAGAGAGAGAGAGAGAGAGAGAGAGAGAGAGAGAGAGAGAGAGAGAGAGAGAGAAGAGAGAGAGGAGAGAGAGAGAGAGAGAGAGAGATTACATGACAAGCCAAAATAAATAACGTTTTGTTTATAGTTTTTCTAATAAATATTTTTTTAGTGCGTTTTTAAAACCAGTTCTAGACCAAATACATTTCAAGTGTACGGGTAGATTATTCCAAATAGATCCACCAGAGTAAGTAAAACTTGATTTATACAGATCGTTACGAGGTCTGGGAAAGGAAAGTTTGTGATTGTGTCTATTTGCATTGATAGAGAAATATCGTACGATTTTTCTCGGAGATATTCCGTTCACAACATTGTACATGAACAAATATTTGTTAAAATAAAGCCTCTCCTTAAGAGGAAGAATATCCAAATTCTTATAATCATCTTTACTCAACGTGTTAGGACTTAATTTAATTAATTTTATAGCTCTTTTGTATAATCGATTTATGTATTTTAGATTAGTTTCACTTGAGTTGTCCCATAATGTGGATGCATAATTAATTAGAGATAGGATGTGTGCATGAAAAAACATTTTCCTGGAGTATAGATTTAGAAAATTCTTAATTTTTGAAAGCTGATCTAGTCTTTTTGAAATTTTTTTCCCTAAATCAGAAATATGTTCAGACCATAGTAAATCGTTGTCGATGGTGACTCCTAAAACTTTATGTGAGACTACTTCGTTTATAATTTGTCCTTTGAGGTATAATGGTGCAAAGGGGGAACACATTTTTTTTCTTTTTTGACGTGAAGTTGCATAAATACATTTAGTTTTGCTGATATTGAGAGCCATATGATTCAGTTCAGTCCATTCGTCAAGTCTGTTGAGGTTATCTTGTAGATTAGTTACGAGTTCAGCCGCATTTCTGTTTTTATCTTGTAAAGAAGTGTCATCAGCGAACATTTCACAAACACATTGAATGTACAAAGGCAGGTCATTAATGTAAATAGAAAACAAAAGTGGTCCTAATACAGATCCTTGAGGCACCCCAAACTTAACTGGTAGCAACGTTGATCGTTTAGAATTTATTTCGACAAGCTGATAGCGGTTTGTGAGAAATGAAGAAATAAATTTTAGGGTTTTGTTGGTCAATTTGTAATGGCTGAGTTTTTTTAATAGCAGAGTGTGGTCGATTACATCAAATGTGTGTGTGTGTGTGTGTGTGTGTGTGTGTTGTGTGTGTGTGTGTGTGTGTGTGTGTGTGTGTGTGTGTGTGTGTGTGTGTGTGTGCATTGAACAAGTCCTTTGTCACTTGGGGAATTGCATACTAAGGATATGAGAAGCAATGAAATGGTTGAAGGAGGCAGGTACGAAGGTGAAGGATAGGAGAGATAGAGTGAAAAGTTAGTGTTAGTCAGTTAGTCGATGATTTTAGACTCTAGCATCACAAACAGCAAAACTTTGTTAAATTTTTAACATCATCAAAAAGAAATTTTAAGTGGGAAAATCGGAGAGAGAGGGGAGAGAGAGAGAGAGAGAGAGAGAGAAGAGAGAGAGAGAGAGAGAGAGAGAGAGAGAGAGAGAGAGGAGAGAGAGAGAGAGGTTACAAGAAACGTGCAATAGGAGTACATAACAAATAACTAGCTAATCTAAATATTGAAAGGTTGGAAAGATTAAATTGATCCCAAAATAACTTAACATTAGATACAGGCAAAATACATTCTACGACTTCCGGGGGTAGAAAAGTTTTCATTGAAGCACATTTTACCAGTATGTGCTCAATTGTCTGTTCTGCAAAGCAGACACTGAATGTCTTTACAGTACTTTGTCGTTAAAGCATTTTTTTAAAGTCTGCACGGTAAGGTAACAATTGCTGTACTTACACATGGAGCATTCAATAATGAAACATACTTTGTCCCACTAGAGAAAAAACGTCGGATCGTTTCATTTTCTATTATGTTGCAAATGTTTACTGAAGATAAACTGCAAGCAGTTCAAAAGCATTCAAAGTGTTTTTCGCCCATTTTTTTGCGGAGATGGTCATATATTCATTGTCGTAAATTCCACAATGGGATGGTATCCAACAAAAGTCACATTGGACCCTTTCAATTGAATGCAATGAATTAAATAATCTATTTCAAAGATAACTTTATTCTTGTTATTAAATGATGAGGCAAGAGATTGCAAGACTGATTTAGAATCTACACACACACAAAAATGCAACAGACCAGCCGCCGTGGCGAAGTGGTTAGCGTCGCGGACTCCCGGCTGGGAGGTCGTGGGTTCGAATCCCATCAGAGTCATGTGGGTTTTTCTCCCCCGACCGGCTCTTACCCAGAATTGAGTTTGCTGCGGACTCAGTTGGGGAAGACTGGGCCCCACACGTCGAGTTTCATCCACTTAATAGATGCGTTTCTGAGAGTGTTGCTCAAATTTCCTGAACAACACTGCAGGTGCCTGTGTCTCTCGGCCTGGTTGACGCCGGGATATATTATGAAAGGAAGCGTAGAGTACAGCCCTGTCATGTAGTCTCAGACCGAAACGGAAATCCGTAGCATCATCTTAATCATCCTCATTCTCATCGATCAGCATAAAAAAATGTCTCAAGCTCTGTGGCCCTTCATGCCCTGCTCTCATGGTGACCTCAGTTTCGATGTCCTCTCCACGTCTGTGATCTTGGTTTGGTTCCGTCGGGGTCACCAGTATCGGCGAGTCCATTGGGGCTGTCGTTGGACGGACTTGGTGACGCCCTCCGGAGGGAGAGCTCACTCACGCCGGCTCCGCAACTAAGCAATTATTGTCGTCAGTAGGGGGCTTAGTAGGTGGTGTCCTGCGTATGTTAGATCAGAACAGGCTCCACTGAACACCACCGAAGTGACTCGGCAGCAGTGCAGTGTCTCCTCCGGTGGGTTGCCTCTTGACGACTAGACATTGACTGCTCCCTGTGGATTGCCGGTGCGGGGCTGCGGCGGGGCCGACCGGGCTGTGGCTGTGGACGGGCTGTCGGAATGAGCGGCGTGGGTGCACTGCCTCTGAGGTGGCGCAGAGGTTGGCGCAGCAAAAAAACAACAACAAAAAAAAAACAGATTAAGTGTCAGATTAATCAAATATGACAGGGCCATAAGAATAGCTATAAATTTCTGCTGTAAAAATCCAAATGCCTGTGCCAAGATGTTATGACTTTTCAACTTTTGAATATGGAATAACAAAGCCAAAGCCCGCATGATGATCGTCTAGCAGAGAACCGTCGTTATAAATCTTAAAATGATCAGAATAAGTTTCAGATACATACGTTCATATTTGTTGTACTTAGAATGTTTGGATTGTATTTTTTTTTCTCATATATCTGTGTAATCAAAGTCAACACTACCTTTCGTTAATTCCCAAGGAGGAATAGGCGTGACATTCATAATGGGGGCAACACATTTGGGGGTAATATTGAAGTCTTCAAATAATTCAGAGACAAAATGTGCTATAATCTGTAACTTATTTTTATTCTTGTTTCCTTTGAATAATCAATATTAGATCTTATGCAAAGAGACCTCTATAAAATCAATAATCAATATCAGATCTTATGAAAACGAGGACTCTATAGTGTATCTATTAAATCAGTAACCAATGTCAGATCAATGTCAGATCTTATGAAAAAGAGATCTCTATAGTGTATCTGTTAAATCATTCACCGACAGTGTAGGGGAACCCTAGAGTTCAGTGCTTTAAACAGAACCGTTGTTTAGGCCCGGCTGGAGCCAGCTTTCATCCCGTGGGTGAGTGCAGTGCGTTAAACAGAACCAGTTGTTTAGGCCCGGCTAGAGCCAGCTTTCATCTCGTGGGTGAGGGCAGTGCTTTAAACAGAACCCGTTGTTCAGGCAATCTAGAGTCAGCTTTCATCCCCTGGGTGAGACAACACAGCAGACACGGGTGACTTGTTTGGCACAGTCCACCTATGGTACCTAACACGTTTGGAACAGTCCACCTATGGTACCTAACACGGTAGGGACAGTCCACCTATGGTACCTAACACGGTAGGGACAGTCCACCTATGGTACCTAACACGTTTGGAACAGTCCACCTATGGTACCTAACACGGTAGGGACAGTCCACCTTTGGTACCTAACACGGTAGGGACAGTCCACCTATGGTACCTAACACGTTTGGAACAGTCCACCTATGGTACCTAACACGTTTGGAACAGTCCACCTATGGTACCTAACACGGTAGGGACAGTCCACCTATGGTACCTAACACGTTTGCAACAGTCCACCTATGGTACCTAACACGGTTGGCACAGTCCACCTATGGTACCTAACACGTTTGGAACAGTCCACCTATGGTACCTAACACGTTTGGAACAGTCCACCTATGGTACCTAACACGGAACACCACCTTATAATCGTTGGTATTCTTAACATTTTCGTTATGTAGCGAACGTCTTAAGTCAACGGACTCCCAAAGGTTCAACGGAAGGCAGAAAAGAGAAATGAAAGATAGTGATGTGAAAACAGACACAAAGGTCAGAAATGAATGATCAAAGCAACACACTGGAGCGCAAGATTAGGAAAAGGTATTCGGATGCATAAAACACACATTAAAAAGAATGTAATAGTTTGAATTGAAAAACAAACTTCAAAGAGTAAGGCCTTCAGGCAGGACTTAAAAGATGAAAATAAATATTGAAACACTGAACTGCCAAGTGAACGTCACAAACACCAAAGAAACAAACTCAGCCTATTGGTCTTTTACAGACAGAAAAAGGGAAGGGAAGCAAATAAGAATATAGGTTTCTGGATTCTGGATTTGACATTAAAAAAGTAGTTACAGACTCAGAATCAAAAACTTACTTGGTGAATATTTCGACAGGTTCGCCCTGTCTTCTTCAGCTCACTGTTGCTGTTGTGGCAGCGAGGCCTGGTGGGACGACTGTTGTGTGGGGTGAACGGTTGTCAGGATCTGATTGTAGATGGAGGGAAGTTCAAAGCCCTGATCTCTGTTCAGGCTGGGGCGTCTGGTCTTAATTTCGATGGCTTCTTTAACTTTTCTGTTTGTGAGGAAGGGCTCTGTAGATAAGATCTTGGTTTCTTGGCGGCTGAAACTGTGGCCTGTGGCTTGTAGGTGTTCGTGTATGGCAGAAGTAGATCGGTTTTGGTATTCTTGTACACGGGTGGTGAGTGGTCTTGCTGTCTCGCCAATGTAGGTATTGGCACAGTCTTGACAACCGACCTGGTACACTACACCACACTGCTTGATGGTGTCCGTTTTTGTCTTTGACATGGGTCAGTTGCTAGCGTAGGGAGATGGTGGGTTTGGGGAACACTTTGCATCCATGTTGTTGGATGTTGGATAGACGCTCTGAGACTCCTTTAATGTAAAGGAACCCACTTTCACACTGTCCGTATCTGTAGAAGAAGGGTAGCGAACTCGAGGGTTGTCCCACATCCATGCAGGGTACCCATTAGCAGAGTGGACAGTCTTGATGTGTTCTTCTTCTTTCAGCTCTTCCGCCTTAGTGGAACACAGAACAGAGGCTCTGTCCATGAGGGTGTTGACAACAGATCTCTTGTGCTGGAGGGGGTGGTTATAGTGAAAGTCCAGGACACACTCATCACCCGAACCCATGACGACAGGGTGGAGACCACCGTCTATAGGAAACCCACCAACACTGGCCATATCTGACATTTCTCTCTAACCACCCCGCCAGCACAAGAGATCTGTTGTCAACACCCTCATGCACAGAGCCTCTGTATTGTGTTCCACTAAGTAGGAAGAGTTGAACAGGGCGAACCTGTCGAAATATTCTCCAAGTAAGTGTTTGATTCTGAGTCTGTAACTACTTTTCTAAGGAAAACATGTAAATATCTGGGAGATACCAAGGGCAGGTAAACAAGTCCTCAGTCACTATGTCATGAGTAAACAAGGACTTTAAGCATCTTTAAAATTGAAAGAAAAAACTTAAAGGAGGCTGGGAGATGTCAAAAGTTAATAACAGAGAAGATGGTTGCTCAAATGGAGCAATACTTACAGTCCGTTACTCCAAAGTAATACTGCCTGCCGCATCACTCCACCTTGCATTTCGAGGATATGTGGCACGAAGAACATGTAAGGATATTTCCTACAGAGGAACAAAAGTCCCAAGGCCATACATATACTTTTACTAACATGTGCACGGCAGCAACTGAAGAAGTGAGCCGACACAAAACAGGAGACTGACCAATACATATTAAACTCCAACATTGTCTGAACATATAATTCATAGCGTTTTCCTCCAAATCCATTTTGCACCAAAGACACAACCATACCTCTTCTGTTCTCAGATCACCTATTTGAACCAGCCAATCATTCTTCTGTTCTCAGATCACCTATTTGAACCAGCCAATCAGGTGAAAGGAGCCCCAAGCCACGGCCTTGACCTTCCAGCTCTCAATATTCAAAGAGGAAGAGATCACGGACTGCCTCCCTTTAACAAGTACCGGCAATTTTGCGGACTTCCGCCAGTTCAAGATTTTACAGAGTTCGGAGAAAATGAACCAGACCTTATCTCAGCTATACAGGTAAACAAACAATCTGAGTGAATGAGGAAGTGAGTAGATGTATTAATGTATAACTCCGGACGCGAAAAAATTGATGGCTAGAAAGAGTTTACAAACCATCTAATAATTCGTAGATTCCATCGTCTGTTAATAGGATGAATACAAACATCACCAACTGATTGATGACCACGACGATTTGTTAATCAAAGGGCAGGGCGATGGACTCTAAATTAGCGCATCATCATTTATTAAGCCTGTGATCGCTATGTGCTTAACCCTTTAAAACCTGGTGTGTGCGCCAGTACACACACACACACACACACACACACACACACACACACACACACACACACACACACACACACACACACACACACACACACACACCGAGGAAAATAGCCTCGATATTCTAGTTCTACACCAATTCAGGCAATGCACTCTGGGAGTGACAAATGGTGAATAATGTACAGAAATCTGGCTACAAAAACAAAAACAAGCGATTCACTTTATTTCACTTAATTTCAGTAGGATAGCGGTGGAAATGTTTTCTGTTGAACAGACAGTTGCAGAGCACCAACTGAAATTCTTTTGTATCTGCTTGTCACTCGTACTCTTTGCACGTGTGCAAATAAATAATAGTGTCTGTGGGAATAATGTGTTGTGTGCGAACGTAGTACAGACGACAACGAACGTGCACGCAAGTGCGCAGAGAACGTAGATATACCAATCCTGGGCCACTTCCGCCCTCAACCTTTTCGGGCGAAAGTAACCCAGGATTGGTATATCTACGTTCTCTGACAAGTAAGACTTCAAACTACACACACACATGCACAAACACACAAAAATGCACCCACTCACAAACACACACACTCACACAAACACACACACTTACACACGCAACACACACACACACACACACACACACACACACACACACGCACACTCTTTCTCTTTCTTTCTCTCTCAATTAAATGCCATAAAATCCGCACACTTCTTCTGACTAATTTCTGCCTACAAACTTTGCACAGACAGGCAGACACGGGTCTGAAACCTGATCACTTAATTTACGGCTCGCGGCAGTTTGCAACTAGCCTAGCCTGTGCTGTGTAAACGAACACACTCGGCTGGGTTGCAACCCATTGCATCAGAAATTCGAGATTGCCACGTCGACAAACCGGATCGAGGCTGTCACGCGACACGACCGGGGCCGTCATTGTTGCTTGGACTTGCGCTCTGTTGTGACCACTGTGTTTTACTTGTGTTATTTTAAAATGGCTAAAACGTTACTGAAGAACAGGTTTGTTATTCGAGGCCATAAGTTTTACTTTAACTGCATGTTGTGAAACCGGAGAGATTGTTTTTTAGAAAACGAAAAAAGTGAACTAACTGCTTTGGAAATGAACGGCTATCTTAAAGGTTTGTTGGTTCAAGGAAATGAAACAAGATGTAGCTAGTTTTAATACGTGTTTGACTATTGATGGTGATAAG
>CM031606.1:2861876-2869376 GCA_018398815.1 Conus ventricosus
ACTGAGTCAACCACAAGTCAAGGATCTTCTCAGGACATTCAGCTCGTGTGGGTAGGGACCACTTCACTTGTCCCAACGCTCTTGACCCCACGGCACTGGTAATGACCCTAATGGTCTGGTAATGATATGACCCCACGGACTGTAATGACCCCACAGCACTGGAAATGACCCCACGACACTGGAAATGACCCCACGGAACTGGTGATGACCCCACGGCACTGGTAATGACCCCACGGCACTGGTAATGACCCCACGACACCGGAAATGACCCCACGCACTGTAATGACCCCACGGCACCGGCAATGACCAACGACACTGAAATTGACCCCACGGCACTGGTAATGACCCCACGGCACTGGTAATGACCCCCCACGGCACTGTAATGACCCCACGGCACCGCAATGACCCACGGCACTGGAAATGACCCCACGGCACTGGAAATTGACCCCACGGCACTGGTAATGACCCCACGGCACTGGTAATGACCCCACGGCACTGGAAATGACCCCACGGCACTGGAAATGACCCTACGGCACTGGAAATCATCCCACGGCACGGAAATGCGACCCCAATGGCCTGGTAATGACCCCACGGCACTGGAAATGAACCCCACGGCACTGGAAATGACCCCACGGCACTGGTAATGACCCCACGGCACTGGAAATGACCCCACGGCACTGGAAATGACCCTACGGCACTGGAAATGACCCCACGGCACTGGAAATGCGACCCCAATGGCCTGGTAATGACCCCACGGCACTGGAAATGACCCCACGGCACTGGTTCAGTTCGTTTTGGCATTATGCCTGTTTGTTTTTAGATTTGTTCAGTTCTTTCTTTGCTTCGTTTCCTCCTTTGCTTTTTGTTGTTGTTGTTGTTGTTGTTGTTGTTTGTTGTGTTGTTGTATGTTTCTTTCTGTATGGAGTGGGCAAGACAGACTACTTGAACACAAAACATCAGTCACAGCCAAGATATTTATTACTCTGTGCCTCAAATTGTTCAAAAGCTGCTCTCTCTCTCCCCCCCCCCCCCTCTCTCTCTCTCTCTCTCACTATCTCTCTCTCTCTCCTCTCTCTCTCTCTCTCTCTCTCTCTCTCTCCTCTCTCGTCGATATTCTACGTCCACCGTAATCAATGATGCTGACAGCAGGTGCTCGTAGGATTCATGTGTGTGTTGTTGGATTAGTCGATATTCATTAAATCTCTCTCTCTCTCTCTCTCCTCTCTCTCTCTCTCTCCTCTCGCTCTCTCTCCCTCTCTCTCGGGGGGCATGACGGGTAATGGCGTCCGGATAGCAGCGTTTGTATACTGATGCAAGGAATGTTGCTTTATACGGTGTTGTTTTGAACTGTTTCAAGTTGGTATTCTATGCAATGGTACAGTAAGTAAAACCGAGTAATCGAAACTAAGTGACAATGTGGACTTGTTGATGTGGAGGGCCGCTATCGGCATATTTTGTGGCAGATTGAATGCCAGGTCAAAGTTCACCGAAAGAAGGATTCTGGTTTCGGACAGGAGAGCAGTGACACGGACAGTAAACGATGATAACTTCTGCTGATGTTATTGTTATATTTGTACAGTGCTGGGCGATCATCGCTCTTATTAACACTTGTGCAACAATGTGTCCAAAATGCTGACAACAGACAATGGACTGTTTACAGAAAGAGTAAACATAAAGGGACTATGTCATGTGCTGAATATTTCATGTGTGTCAACACCGGTATGTGTCAGTGGACACGCACGTGCAAGTGCCTGTCCTTGCTTTTTTGGGGTCGTGCATGCCGTGTTCTCACTGCGAAAGCTGCTGCTTTGCGGTGACGTGGAGACGAACCCGGGCCCCAACCCTGACGACAGGTGCACCCGAAAAAGAAAATGCGGTGGCGAATACAACGGCAGGACAAGACGACTTGATGGAGAGAATTATACAAACCATACAACAACAGTTTCAGCATCAGACAACAGTGATCAGGAATGATCTCAGTGAAATAAAAGATGAATTAAGTCAAGTGAAACAACAATGTGCGGAGATCAACAGAAGATGTGACAGACTTGAAGCTGGCCATAGACAGTTGACAGAAGCTGTGACTGACATGACGACAGACATACAACACTTTGTTTGCGGTGTCAGATGACAGAAAAGAAGAGACGCAGGAACTGACTGAAACACTCGAAGAAATCAAAGAAGAGGTCAAGAAACTAAAAATAGATACGGACAGACTCGAGGACTTCTCACGCAGAGACAATTTACGCTTCTTCGGATTCCCCAGAAACAAGCCAGCGAGAACGTTCGACACATGTGCCAAAGCAGTGGTTGATATTCTAAACAGTACTAATGATGACAGACGATGGACAGATGACGACATAGAGCGAGCTCACCGATAGGATATGCACGTGGGGGTCATACAAGACCTATGATAGTGAAATTTAGAAGTTGGAGAGACAAAATGTCGCTGTTAACGAACAGAAACACACGACAACAACTACAGGAACAGGGAGTGAGAGTGGCTAATGACTATACCAGAGCGCAAGCCCAAATAGCGCACAAGCTAGGCGGGAAGGAAAGAGGGCGTTCTTTAAGAAAGGTCAGCTAGTCATAGGCCCTCGATTGCCAGATCCCCGAACATATGCCCAGGTGGTGGAAGTGGGGAGGACTGCAGTAACTGACAAGAAGTGTCAAACCTAATGCTGGCAGGACAAATGTTCAGAACACTACAGTTCTGAATGAGAACGACCGACGCACGAAACCAGTCGCCATGACAACACCACGAGTCGGGCGAGAAAAACGTTGACAGTAGGGGTTCTTCCCCTGCTTCTGTGCACGGCAGTCGGCCACCCAGAGTCAACTGCGGCGTGACGATGGTGACGGGAGTGGTGACACGTCCCTCGCAGCTACACGAAGACCAGGCGGTACGGAGCAGTGACAACCAGCGGGATTCCCCGAGTTTGTGTCACTGGAGGACACCGTGGCACAGACGCACGTGCACCCCGTGGAGGGCACGCATCGAGCAAGCAGGCAGGAATTCAGACGTACCTGGGTAACCGGCCAAGCAGGACTGCAGCTTCGGGTCGTGGCAGGGGGACAGCCAGTCAGCAGGCATCTCGCCCTGTTAACGCAATGAGGGGGATGGCAGTCAGGGTGGTGGGTTTACATCTCCCTCCGCTCCCCCACCCTCTGTTCGTGCTCCACCCGATCGACAACAGAGTGGTAATGGTGGTAAAGATGGGGTTGCAGAGCGGCTCAAGGCGGAGGTCAGCGAACTGGATCAGCGGCCACTAGCGGGATTCCCCCCGTGTCTCCACGGATCGACGTCACGGTAACGACGAACACACAGCGCGTGGCGGAGTTGTGCCCGACAGACAGAGTGGCATGCGAGCGTACCTGTCTGACCAGTCCAGCAAGTCTCCATGTGGGGAAAGGGGTACGGGTGGTACTAGAGCCTTGCGTTCAAACTCTGTAAAAAGCAAATAGGACAGGCTAGACCATCCACAACAATGGACTTTCCTAAGTTATAATGTTGAAAATTTGTTTCCAAAACTGCGTGATGTTTCTTTTGTACATTATGTTAACAAATTTGATTTTGTTTGCCTCACAGAAACCTTTTAGATTCGTCTTTTGACTATAAATGCATCTTCAATGATTATATGAAATTTCATGTTTCAGCTAGAAAGTTTTCATTTCATGGAAGAAACTCAGGAGGTGTGCTCCTTTAGTAAGAAAGTGTTTAGAAAAATATGTAAAAGAGAATTCAATAAATTGTGACAATACAATTGTTATAAGAATAGATAAAACTGTTTTCGGTGTGAATAAAGATATCATTTTTGTTGGTTGTTATATTGTTCCAGAAGAGGCCCTCTATATAATGATAAGGTTATCAAAGATGGCGTACTTTATTAGAAGAGGCTTTACTGGAAAAGTTTGATAAAGATGATGTATACTTTATTGTAACTGGTGATATGAACGCTCGAACAGGTCAGATGCAATCTGAGCATGAAGATATGACTATGTGTGATTTTGATTTGTACGAAATGGATGACATTTTTTTACGTCATTCAAAGATATGGTTGTAAATAGCTTTGGGAAAACGTTACTGGATTTTTGTTTTTTGTTTGATATGAATATTTTAAATGGGTTTTGTGACGGAGATAAAGAGGGTAGTTACACTTTTGTATCCCCTAATGGATGTAGTGTGGTTGATTACTTTTTGATTCATGTTGATTTATTACCGAAATTGATTTGCATGTTGGTGACTGTGTTCATTCATGGCACTTGCCAATCGAAGTTGAAGGAAAACTTTCACCGGAATCAAATAACCATTTTAAACATCGGGGTTGAAAAAATTTTTTGGTCGAATAAAAATTTCAAAAAAATAAAGAAAATTTAAAAAGTGAATTTCCCAAAATTTGTTTACAGTCACCCCCCCGCAAAGGATTTTGATAAAATGATGTTAAAAACCTTTTTGTTATGCTTAAGAGCTCGCATTATGGCCGCATAGGTCAAGGGCGAAAAAAAAGAAATGACGGTTTGATGTTGAAGTGAGAAAAAAAAAACAAAGTAAAAAGGCTGCTTAAAAGTTTCAGAGATGTAAAACGCTAGGATAAAAAAAAAAAAGATAGAATAGCAGTGTCAGGGGGAAAGAATACATCAAACTGGAGAAACTAAGCAATTAGAATTTGGGGAAATAGACTAAAGAAATTAAAGAATCCACAAACGATCTAAACATTTGGTCAGTAATAGATCCGTTAATAAGAAAAGCTTAATTTACAATGAATCCCTCTTACAATGGTATGTCACTTTTTTGCATGTCTCAATGATTCAGATAATACTGTTTTCTGAAGAAGACGTTCCTGTTTGATGAGGATGATCTGTGCCATTGTTCAAACACCATTTCTAGAGAAGAAGTAATGGATGGTATAGACATTTAAGGACAGGAAAGTGCTGGACCTGATAGAATTGTTGGAGAAATGTTAAAAGACAAATTCGTCATAATTGATTATCTTGTTCGCTTATTTAATGAGCTTTTGAACAAGCAATTTTCCTTTAAATGGGCTAAATCATTTATTATTCCAATTTACAAAAAGGTGACTCCAGTAATCCGGGATAATTATCGTGGTAATAGCACTCACTAGCACTATAAGCAAGTGTAACTCTATTTGAACAAAAGATTATTCAAAATGGGCTGAAAATGAGGAAAAATTTAGAGAACAGGCAGGATTCAGAGCAAATTATAGTACTATTGACCTATATATACACTATATTCATTGTACAGAAAAAATCTATTGGGAATTCTAAACTCTTATGCCTTTGTTGATTTAGGAAGGCTTTCGACTCTGAATCGTAATATTCTTTGGGAAACGTGTTTGCGTAAAAGTGAGTGAATGGAAAACTTTATTTGGCTATTCGTGGATGTATAATTCTGCTTAGCATGTGTGCGTGGCAAAGAGTGAATATTCTATTATTTTGCTGTCCAAGGGTGTAAAACAGGCGCCTTTTGAGCCCAAAATTTGTTTCTTTTTCATTAATGAGGTGCATTGAAATATCAAAAAAAGGAAAGCATGGTATCCAATATCTCAGGAGCTGTTGAGATTTTTTTGCTTCGTTTGCTGACGTGTCTTTCAATGTCTCAACAGTGATAGGTCTCCAGAACAATTTAAAGTCATTAAAAGAAGAAACAGATCTTTTAGGATTAACTGTCAATTTAGTTTAAACTAATATAATTGGTATTTAGAAATGGTGGACACCTTTCAATGCATGAAAATGGTTTTATGGAATGAAGAAATAAAGTTGTCATTCTTATAGATACCTAGGAATGATATTTTCAACAAGATTAAGTTTGAATTTTGCTTGGGAAGAGGGAAGCAGAAAGGGTGAAAGGGTGTAATTGAAATTTTGAAGTCATTGAAAAGTTTAATACTATTGACTGTAATCTATTTTGGAATTTTTTTGATGCCCAATAGAACCTATTCTTCTTATGCGCTGAATATGGGGTTTGATCTAACAAAATGGAAAGAGTGCATACATAGCTATAAACGTTTCCTTCATTACCTTTACATGCTTCTAATATATGGGCTATACGGAGAAACGGCGATATCCTCTGTACATAAGATTTTTCGTCAAGTGCATAAAAAACTGGCTAAAAATTCTAAAATTGCCTCAGCTGATTGTGCAAACAACATACGACATGATGGTATTCAACTCGAGAATGGCAAGAGAATTGGGGCCATCAAGTAAAAAAAGTATTATCTGTAAATGGTTTTTGGTATTGTATGGATGTTACAGGGTGTTGTATATGATAGACACTTTTTCAGAGTTTAAAGACAGACTGATATGTCGTACAAACAAACTGGAATCGGCTATTGAGAACAATGAAAATACGTTGGTTTTTTTCATTTAAAATGTCTTTCAAGCTGAAAGTATCTTTTATTTATATCAGAAAATGGCATAGGATTAATTTTGCTCGATTCGATTAGAACCCTCGGATTTATACAAAGAAAAGATTGTATTCTGCCTGGGGCTTCTCAAATCTTCATGCCCTATTGTGTAGTTATGAGTTGAGGATGAAAAACATTTCTTGTTCCCTGTACAGGATATGTAACTTACTGACAATTTGTATTTTTTCATACGGATTTAGCTCAACTCATAAGTTATATCTATCTCTTTCAATGATGACAGGGTTATCAATCAGTTGCAAATTTATAGCAAGGTTTCGAATTGCGAAAAGAAAAGATTACTCAATATGTGCTAATCCTTTATTGATGAGATAGAAGTGAAGTTCGGGATACCGTATGATAAGTGGATGGTCGAATTTCATATATTTGTGTTGCGTGCGGGTGCGTGTTTATCCATGTGTGTATAGTGGTATGCATGGGTTTGGGCGGGTTTTGTAGGTGGGGTGGGTATGCTGCATCGGAGTGTGTGTGTTGTGTGTGTGTGTGTGTGTGTGTGGTGTGTGTGTGTGTGTGTGTTTTTGGTGTGGGGGGTGTTGTACGTGTGGGGTGCGTGCGGCGTGCGTGCGTGCGTGCGTGTGTGTTGTGTGTGAAATTGGGTGGGCTGGGGGGATGAGTGCTTGGGAATGTTTTTAGTGGTTAAATGATTTTTATAACTGATTGAGTTTTGTTGGAATTTTTTGTAATTTTTTTATTGATTTCATGTGCCAGCAACATTACTTTTTGAGTGTATTGTTACCCCCCTTGTCATCAGACTTTAATGGTAATGACAATAAATATCGTGAATGGGGTGAAATCTCTCTCTCTCTCTCTTCTCTCTCTCTCCTCTTCTCTCCTTCTCTTCAGCCAGAATCCTTCTTTAGACGAATTTTCCTAACACAATAACACTCGTTTAAGTAGATTTCATTTTTCTCTGATCATGTCTGGATAAGTCGTCACACTTAAAACCAATATAAGACTGAGTGTACGTCCACTCATGTTCGAAGACACGCGGTTGTGAAGATCTGGGCGAGAAATTACTACGAACACAGCGCCAGAACCAAGTTTCTCCCTTACT
>CM031606.1:2871876-2874376 GCA_018398815.1 Conus ventricosus
GTTGTGTTGTTGCTTTTTTTCTTTTTGTTTATTTGTTTCTTTTCCGTTTGTTTATAAGATCGCCCAACTTCTAAACTCTCTCTCTCTCTCTCTCTCTCTCCTCTCTCTCTCTCTCTTCCCCTCTCTCTCTCTCCTCTCTCTCTCTCTCTCTCTCTCTCCTTGATCGTCTACTTTATATGTTTCTTATCTTGTTTGTTTTTGTAAGATTGCCCAACTTTTAAACTCTCTCCCCCCTCTCCCCTTTCTCTGTCTGTCTGTCTGTCTGTCTGTCTCTCTCTCTCTCCCCTCTCCCCTCTCTCTCTCTCTTTCTCCCCTCTCCCCTCTCTCTTCTCTTCTTCTTCTCATCTCTCTCTCTCTTCTCCCCTCCTCCTCGCTCGATCGTCACGCTGGGCTTCACCTTTGAGTTCCTTATTATCACATGGTTGTCGTGATAGTAATTCACCTTTAACCTTTCAATGGCTTGGTCCGTTGTGCAGTCACTTAATACAGTTAACACACTGCATTCCAACAGGTCGTCAGTTTGTCGGTTTTTATCTGATTGGACATCAACAGACTCTTTTGTAAAACCAGTTCAACCTTCCAAGAAACCACATCTCAGTCTACCCCATCCACCACCTCACCCCGGACCTGCCGACAGAGCCATAGGGTCGGATTGGCCGTAAATTAATGAGCGGAAACATTAATCAATTTTGCTGAATGAGTACTTTTCCTTTTTCCAATTATTTATTCATTTTTAAAAATCATGTATTTTTCTTTTTATATTAATGCATTATTATTTATTTATTTATTTATTTATTTTATTTATTTATTATTTCGCTACATTAAGCCACACCAGATTACCTCCAAATTTTGGGTTTTGGGTTTTTTGGTGCATTGTGTGTCTTTTCATTGTCTTATCAAGAGCCTCCAAACCTGGTGATGTGATGTTGCATAATAGCAGAGTAAAGCGAAAAAACACTTGTGCACAGAGCAAGATTACCTATGTGTTTGGAGCAACAGCGGAACACCCCGCTTTAACCAACTGTGCTGAGAAAGAGGATATGTTTAAAGGGAAAAGGGAAAGGGGGGGTAGGCTACCTCTGTACACTTTGGCTGATACTCTTCCCTGCTGTGAAAGATACTGGCAAACAGGAGCGGGGAAAACGTCCCGCCTTCCTCATTACACTGATTTATGGCCTGCTCTGCCATGTGGGAGGGGAGAGGCTAGGACGGTCAGATAAGAGCGCACTACACCAGGCTTACTACTGGAAGTCTGGTTTGCTCCAAATTATGAAGAGCCCTGCGAGGCAGAATTCAAGCAAGGAATGACTATTTTGTAAATGTGTGTTTTAAAGTTTTCTGTTAATACTATTGATGCTGCTAACAGCACTTATACATTACAAATTGAACTTGAACCATTGTGAGTTATGTGACTATAGAAGTACTCCCTGTGAACCTTCTGCCATTGTTAAAAACTTCAAGTGGGGATTTCTCAAATTTTGCCATTTTTGGGGATGAACCGGTGTGCCTCTGAAATAGCGATTTATTTATTTATCATTAATTCTTTTATCTAATGTGAGTTATACAGTTTCAAATATAAAGGAATGTAAAAAGACATCTATTGTGTTCACGGCAAGATGTATTATATCCAGTCCTCTACTTAACGTGTATCTACAACTCTGGGCTGCCTCTCGGGGGTTATCCACCTCTGCATCCGATAGAAAGGTATGGGGCAGGAGTCAACGGTCAGTGCCTTTCATCCGACAGAAAGGTATGGGGCAGGGAGTCCCAAAAGAAAGGTAAAGGGACAGGGAATCAACGGTCAGTGCCTTTCAAACCGACAGAAAGGGATGGCCCCAGGAGTCAATAGAAAGGTATGGGGCAGGGAGTCAATAGAAAGGTACGGGACAGGGAGTCAATAGAAAGGTCTGGGACAAAGGGGGTCAATAGAAAGGTCTGGACAGGGAGTCAACGGTCATGCCCTTTTATCCGACAGAAAGGTATGGGACAGGGAGTCAATAGAAAGGAATGGGGCAGGAGTCAATAGAAAGGTCTGGGACAGGAGTCAATAGAAAGGTACGGGACAAGATCAATAGAAAGGTATGGGTCAGGGAGTCAATAGAAAGGTAATGGGACAGGGAGTCAATAGAAAGGTATGGGACAGGGAGTCAATAGAAAGGTATGGGACAGGAGTCAATAGAAAGGTATGGGGCAGGGAGTCAATAGAAAGGTATGGGACAGGGAGTCAATAGAAAGGGTATGGGACAGGGAGCAATAGAAAGGTATGGGACAGGGAGTCCAACGGTCAGTGCCTTTTATCCGACAGAAAGGTCTGGGACAGGGGGTCAATAGAAAGGTAAAGGACAGGGAGTCAATAAAAGGGATGGGACAGGGAGTCAATAGAAAGGTCTGGGACAGGGGGTCAATAGAAAGGGCTGGGACAGGGATCAACGGTCAGTGCCTTTCATCCGAAAAAAAGGTATGGGACAGGGAGTCAATAGAAAGGTATGGACAGGGAGTC
>CM031606.1:2880142-2890480 GCA_018398815.1 Conus ventricosus
GGTCGCCCTTTTGTTCAACCGCGACTTCCTCCCCGTCGTGGGCGCCATCTTTCTTTTCCGCCGGTGTTTCCCCCATTTTTAGCTCGGGTTTTTCACCCATTTGACGCAAGATTCCTCATTAGGTTTAGTGCGCAAAAAAGACCATTATCCATCTCACTTAAAACGTGGTTCTGTAAGTGGCGTGATTTTCACGGATCGGTGGCGTTAGGGGTACCTGAGATTTCGGCGATCTTTTCGAGGCCCTTGCACGACACCACACGGCGATCGAGATTAATTACCTTCTCGATCGACCCCCTTGTCTCCTCTTTGCGGTCGTGTGTTCCGGGTTTGCTCTGCCACCTGTGCCCAACATGGGGAAGGAACACCCGCTGGGTCGAGCCACTCCACTGCTCGGAGTTCGCTCAGTTTCCCGGAGAACCGGGCGGGCATTCCGTCTCCGAGCAATCCGTTCACATAAAATGAACGTACGGTTCTGGTAGATAGAGACGACTGCTTTTGGGGATGGGGACGCGTGACCTTTCCTCTTCTACCCGACCAACGGACGCACGATCGCGGTCCAAAGGCGGATGGGCAAGCGGCCACCATTGCTAAATGCCTTTCTTTTGACCTGCCGGGGAAAGAAAGGAATATCCAAGAAGTCTAAGGGCAAGGCGCCCCTCAAGGGGCCCCCTGGCTAAGAATAGCCGACGGAATTCGCCCTCACCCCCCTCCTTTTCCATTGGCCAGCTTGCCCTCTCGCCCCCGGGGACGCCTTGGAGACCTCTCTCTATCATGCCGAGCCGCGGACCAGCACGGGTGACGGGTCTGGTATGGAATCGCCATCCGTCACTCGCCTTGGTGAGTCACATGTCCATTTTTTCCCCCCAAAATCGACACGTTTACTCACAGCGCTCTGCCCCACCGGGCACAGGTGCAGCCAACCCCTGAGCCCGAGGAGCGCTTAGACTCCGGATGCAGTGTTATGGTCACCCCGACGCACGACTCGGTGGTGTCCATATTCTGGGCGTGTGGTCACATCGCGCCATCAGGCGGGGTGGGTTCGCACAAGGAGGGTCGACCCACCCCGATCGACCATCACCTTTCCCGCCCCTAGGGTATCGGACGTTGGGGATAAACCCCTTTCGGGTCCCCTTTTGGGGCAACGTCCACGGCCCCGCTCCTCCGGGGGGGGAAATCTACCACCGGGACCGCGGGTAACCTGACCTATCCCAGGGGGGGGACAGGGGACCGCACCCGACCAATCCGCACGTTCGCGGGTTGGAGGCTCGGCTTCCCGCATCCTCCTCCGTACCAGACCCGGCCCCACGGGCCCCCACCAAGGACGTGCAAGGGCAGTGCACGGACCTGTGCGGGGACGACAGGCCACTGCCTCTCGTTTCCCCACAAGGGGGGGCTCAGGTTACCGGGTCCCCGGGGAATTTCCCTGCCGACCACCCAAGGGCCGCCACAGCCCCGTTTTCCCTCCCCGGGACCGGTGGCTCTATGCCCCCGAGAGAGACCAGGGGCTAAACGCCAACACCCAGCACGACCAACTTATGTCGCATGTGGAAACCCGGCAACGCTTGCCTGGGTCGCCCTTTGGGTCCCCCTCCTCGGGCGCTGTCCGTCGGCGGATGAGGTCCCGTCCGCCGATCATAGAGCCCCTGGGAGACACCGCAAGTACCCCTTGACGGTCCTCCCGACGGGGGTGCTCTGAACCCTGCCAGGCCCTTTACCTCCCTGAGGGGGACGATGAGGGGGACCTAGCCTCCACCTCATTGTATGATGTCCGACGGTGGAAGGGGTGGCACCCAGAACCTCGTTAGGAGGGAGGCCGCACCCGCCGACGAAGTCTTCTCCCTCTCCCTCTTCACCGGGCCCCCCCGGGCCCAGCGGTCCAAACCAAGGATCGTCCCCCCCAGTCACTCACCTCACTCGGGGAAGGACCGGCTACTCGCGCCATGGGTGCGCGGGCTTTCCCCCCTCCCAGGAAAAGGGACCCCTCTCAGCACCTAATTGCAGCCCAAGTCGGTACCCTCCTCGGGGACCACAAGAACCCCTCGGTCCCCCTCCCTGTTCACCGACAACCCGTTACCAGGAGATGGGCATTTCACAGTCTGACCGTCGGTTGATCCCCCACCTGCCCCCCCTACGTCGGGCCCATCTCCTTAAGAATTTAAAGGAATGGGACCGAACCGCCAGGATGGGCATCCCCACACCACGGCTGGACATACCTACTTGGGTATGCTCCTACAGCAACTGGAGGCTCTGTGGCCGGAGGACGACGGTGCCGCCCCTGGGCCTTCAGACCCTGGACTCCGAGGCGTACCAGGAGAATGATTCTCGCTGCTTAGCGACCCTTTTATGCGACACCTGGTAAACGGGATTTCGCATCATCTTTGGGCTGCGGCGGACAGCGCAGCTAGGAGCCACTTCAACTGTTGTTGGTGGCCAGGGATGCCGTGCTGGCACGGACCTCTCCTCCCCTGCGCTTAAGGCAGCCCTGCGGTTTGTCCCGGCCAGGACCTTTGCTGTTCAGCCCAATATTCGACTGACGTGATAACACAAGCAGTCGAGGAACGCAAGCAGGCGGCATCCTTTGCGGGCCCAGGCCACTGGGCCCCGCCCCCGCTAGACCCCCCCCCCCCCCCCCTCTGTCCTTCCCCCGGCCCAAACCCCACCCCAGGCAATCGGGCCCTTTCCCAACACCGCACGGGCCCCCCAAGCGTCCCAAAATTTCCCCCAGGCCCAACCGAAAGCACAGCTGCGAAATTTTCGGTTCGGCCAAAAGTCTCGCCCCCGGCGCTGACTGGGGCCACAACCGAGGGAGACTTCGATCGGGCGGCACCCCCACACGCCCGTTCGCCTCTCCTCTGCCCACGTCCCCGCCCCCCCTGGCGGGCACCCTCTCCCGGAACGCCACCGGTGGAGACGTATGGGGGCCCCAAGCCCCTGGTAGTGGCGGTGCTACGGGAGGGGTATCGCTTTCCTTGGATCCACGAGATAAGATAAGATAATGTTGCTTATAGCCCAGCCGACCGCAAAGGGGCCCCATCAGGGCTTCACCATTGGATCCACGAGCGAGCCCCCCTCATGCACTCTCGCTCCACGTGGAGGTCCAAGAGCTCCCCAAAAGGGGCCATCACAGAGGTTTTCCCCACCCAACCCCGGCTTCTACCTCACCTATTCATGATCACAAAACCCCAGGAGGATGGAGGCCCATCCTAGACCTATCCCCCTCAACAAGTTCCTCAGGCCCATCAAATTCAAGATGGACAACCCCCACCCAGATCAATCTTTGCTCCACACTGGGGTTGTCACCAACCCCAAGAAGTGGCAACTCACTCCCAGCCAGAGATTCGCCTTCCTGGGGAAAGAGTTTCGATACTATCTCCATGATAGTCCCCCCGACCCCGGAGAGGTCCACACGCATACTGGACCTCATCTTTCCCCAAACACAGGCACCCCACACCTCGGCCAGAAACCTGTCCTCCCTCATAGGAATGATGGAGTCCCTGTCTCCCCTCATTCCCCTGGGGCAGTCCCCAAACGCCAACTTCAGAGGGAGTTCCGTCGACGTTGGTCGCAGACCTCCGACCGCTGGGACCAGGTCATTCCCCTCGGACACTGGTTTATTTCGGCGATAGAGGAGTGGCTCAATCCGGGGACTCTCTCAACCGGGGTCTCCATCTCCCTCCCAACCCAACCCCTGGAACTGTACACAGACGCCTCAAACCTGGGCTGGGGGGGCCCACTTGGAGGACGGTCATACCTCAGGGGAGTGGACTCACAAACTGCCCGCCTCCACATCAACATCTTGGAGCTTGGAAGCAGTCAGGCTAGCCCTTCTCCACTTCCAACACAAGGTCGCCACTGACATGTCTCCCTTTTCACGGACAACATTCGGTCTTGTTTTTGTCAACAAAGGGGTGGGGGCACGCTCCATCAGCCTCTCCCTCAAAACAGAGGCCCTCCTTCGCTGGTGTCAACACCGGGGGATCACCCTCCGCGCGAGGGCACATAGCAGGAACCCGCAACTCCTGGGGATTCCCTCAGCCGTCGAACTCTACCTCCACACGGAATGGACCCTCAACAGATTTTAACCCTGTCTGTGGTGTGGGAAAAATTGGTTTGTGCCCATGACAGACCTGTTTGCCACCAGGTTCAACCACCGCCTGTCCCCCGTACTCTCCCCCGTTCCGGACCCTCAGGCGTATGCAGTCGATGCGCTCTCCCTCCCCTGGACGGGCCTAAATGGGTTACCCTTTTCCCCCTTTTTTCCTATCCTACACAAGGTGATCAGAAAGCGAGGGCTGGAGAAACCCAGGCGGGTCCTCATAAACCCGTGGGGGCCGACCCAGTCTTGGTTCCCAGACCCCAAGTCCCTCACTCCGTTCCACCTCTACGGCTCTGCCCCGTGGGACATGTTGAGACAACCCCGTTCGGGTCTTCCTCACTCCAATCCCAAGATGCTTCGCCTACACCCCGTGGCTGCTATGCCACCCAAATGCGAACATCTTCATCCACTCCCCATGGGGGACAGCCCCAGTCCGTCCTAGACACACTAGCTGGGCAGGGGCCTCTTTAGATTGAGGGACTTAGCCTCGGCATCTGCAGGCCGGCACCGAGTCCCTCTACAATTACCGGTGGGAGAAATGGGGAGCCTGGCTCAGATAACCGGTTCCCCAGACTGGCCCCCCAACATCCAGATAGGCAATTTCCTCTCCAACCTATCTCCTCACTTAAGCTGTCAGCTAGCTCCAATTCGGGGCTACAATTAATCGCTATCTGTACCACCATTCGCCAACTGGGGGACCCGTCTTTTGACAATGACTTCCTGCTCAGAGAGGTCTCTAGAAGAGTTGCTCTACGGGAAGCCCAGTCCCCTAGGCGCATCCCTCTTTGGGACCTTTTCATCGTCCCCCGACGCCCTCAGAAAGCCCCCTTTTGAACCCATTACATCTATTCCCTTTGACCTTCTCTCTTTTAAGACCCCTTTTTCCTTGCCCTGGCCTCGGCCAGAAGACGAAGTGAGATCCACGCCCTCGCGGTGATCCCAGAGATATCGCCTTCCACAGGACGGCTCTGTTTCCCTCAAGTTCCTTCCAAGTTCTTAGCTAAAAATCAGGAAACCGGGCACCCCCCTCTCCCTCCCTCGTCATCCGCTCCCTGACAGATATCTTGGGAAAGGGAGAGAAAATCTGGACACATTAACCTTTGCCCTGCTAGTGTCTCAGATGCTACTGGAGCGCACTCGCCCCAGGTGCAACCTCCCAGAGGCGACTCCTTATCTCTCTCAAAACCCCAACAATACTAGAGACATCTCGGGGATCTATCTCTAGGTGGCTCTCCAAGACGGTGAGATCTGCCTACGTCAGGCCACAAGGATCTCCCCGCCCAATCACCCAGGGCCCACGGTCAGAGCACTGGGCCCCTTCCACGGCAAATCCAGTACTCTGTCCCCGTGCGCCATCTCCTGGAGGGAGCCTACTGGCGTTCGGAAAATCCCTTCATTAACTTCTACTTGAGGGATATCCGATTTACCAAGCTGACGGTTTCTAAAGGGATCTCCTTTGTGCGGCCAATGCAGCCATAACGGCCAACCCCGAGAACCACTAGGGCCCCCTCGCCCTCCTCCGATTCCTTTAAATTCTGCTATGGGTTTGACATGGTACAGTATATGACGCCAAAATGGGGGAGTTTGTGTTATACTCCCTGTTGGCTAATATACTTACCATGTCAGACTCTAATGCCCTCCCTACCTTCCCCCTAGCGCAAAGGTTTCCGGGTTTACCTTGCCACAGGGCCTCGCTGACTGAGGTAGAAGAAGTTGACACCGGCTTCTTCCGGAGGCGGAAGTGGGGTGACGTCACGTGACCCGTCTTATACTGGGCCATTGGCCACGGAAAAAAATTCGGGCCCGACAGAGCTGGCTAACTGCCGTTGAATGCTTGGTCTGACATGGTAAGTATAATTAGCCAAACGGGAGTATAACACAAACTCCCCATATTTTTGGAGTGACCTTTTAATCAACAGACACAACTGTGCATAGTAAGCAACATCCTGTAATACCTTTTTCATAACAGTCTGAGGAAGAATCATAACGGAAATTAAAATCACCCAGAGATCGTGGAAAGCGATACAGGGCTTGAAGTGGGGAAAGCAATACAGGGCTTGATAGTGGGAAAGCGATACAGGGCTTGATAGGGGGGAAAGCGATACAGGGCTTGAGAGACTCTCTGTAGAGAACAGCCACATCACCACTGCGCAGCGCTCTTGGACTATAATGGAGAAGGAAGCCAGGAGGAGGTAATTCACACATCTTCACTTCGTCACCAGCTGACATGAACCACGTCTCTGTGATAAACACCACAACGGCGTTGCCTTCATGAATAAAGTCACACAGCTCTATCGTCTTGTTCCTGCAGGACTGGGCATTGAAGTGGTGCACTTGGAAATGCCTGGACACCTCCTGCACGAAGGGCTGACGGTCAGTCCGAACCAAGTGGGCTTTGTTCACACCTGGCTGTCTTGGGGTGCAGCAGTCGTAGGGATGCCAAAAAGGACAAGCGAGACCATGTAGGACTGGCCACTCAAGCACAGGAAGCAGTGGAGAAGAATGATATGAAGACCCTCTACAACATCACTAAGCAGCTGGGCGGTAGAAAAACCAACACCAACCGTCCAGTGAAAGGGAAGAATGGAAACATCTTGAGCAAACCAACAGAGCAGCTGGACAGATGGAGGGAACACTTTAACGAGCTACTCAGTGGTAACGCCAGTCAAGACACCACCACTCATCGAGTTAGAAGACCTGGATGTGAACCTAGGGCCGATCAGCAAAGAAGAAATCATTCAAGCAATCAGAAAGACGAAGAACGGGAAAGCCCCAGGACCTGACAACATACACACCGGAAGTGCTCAGGCAGAAGCAACGGTCGCGGCGGACATCCTGATGGACTTATTTCAAGAGGCCTGGGAAAAGGAAGAAGTGCCGAAAAGGTGGGAAAAGGCTACATCACCAAGATACCCAAGAAGGGGGATCTCAGCAAGTGTAAGAACCAGAGAGGGATACAGCTGCTGTCACTTCCCAGCAAGATCTTCACGAGAATCATCCTAGAGAGGATTTGGGCGGATGTAGATGAATACTGAGAGACGAACAAGCAGGATTTCGAGCAGGAAGATCATGTGTCGACCAGATAGCAACGCTCCGAATCATCATCGAGCAGTCTCTTGAGTGGCAGTCACCAATCTACATCAATTTCGTCGATTTCAAAAAGCATTCGACACAGTGGACAGAGAAGTAACATGGAAAATTTTGAAACACTATGGAATTCCACTCAAGATGGTAAAAAATCATACAGAGTCTGTACAAGGACACAGCGTGTCACGTCATCCACAACACGAGTGTGTTGGAACCCTCCACAGTGAACACCGGGGTCCGTCAGGGATGTTTGTTGTCACCGCTGATCTTCTCTCTTGTGATCGACTGGGTGATGAGGACAGCGATGAGCCCACCATGCGGGATTCAGTGGACACCCATGCAGAAACTTGAGGACCTGGATTTCACGGATGACATCAGCTTGCCGACTCACGCCCTCCGCCACATGCAGAAGAAGACCGAGAGCCTCCGCAGCACAGCCAGTAACACTGGCTTGGAGATCAACGCGCAGAAGACAAAGACCATGAGATCCGACACAAGCCAGGCTGAAGCAATTCGCCTAGGGGAACAACAGACAGAAGATGTTGAAAAATTTACCTACCTAGGAAGCATCGTCAACAAGACAGGAGGTACTGATGATGACATCAGGGCCAGAATAACCACGGCAGGATTTGCTTTCACCACCCTCAATCCCATCTGAAGGAGCTCAAACGTCCGTCTTCACACCAAACTGAGACTGATCAACACCAACGTGAGACCTGTGCTGCTGTATGGCTCAGAGACCTGGCGACTTACCAAAGGGATGGAGCACAAGTTGCAGGTCTTCATCAACACATCCCTGCGGCGGATCCTCCGCATCAGGTGGCCTGACAGAATTGCCAATGAGGAGCTATGGCGCCGGACAAATCAGAGACCAATCAGAGACACCATCAGAATCCGAAATGGAAGTGGATCGCACACATCCTACGCCGAGGTCCGGACAACACCACATGGCAGGCACTGGATTGGAACCCTAAAGGAAAGAGAAAGCGAGGCCGCCCAGTGACAACTTGGCGAAGGACGCTGGACAGTGAGCTGATTGCCATCAAGCTGTCCTGGGGTGAGGCAAAGCGGGCAGCCCAAGACCGCACACGTTGGAAATCTGCAGTGAAGGCCCTATGCTCCCGCTGGATCAAAGAGGACTAAGTAAAGTCAGTAGTCGTAGGGTCGTCCACAGGTGTGAAGCCAACCTGCACTGAAATGACCATCCTGCTTAATGGGAGCTCTTTTCTGCGTCCAGCACGATAGGGACAGTCTTCTTCACATGGTGGCAGTGACTGGAGGGACCAGTCTTCTTCACATGGTGGCAGTGACTGGAGGGACCAGGGACCAGTCTTCTTCACATAGTGGCAGTGACTGGAGGGACCAGGGACCAGTCTTCTTCACATGGTGGCAGTGACTGGAGGGACAGGGACCAGTCTTCTTCACATGGTGGCAGTGACTGCAGGGACCAGGGACCAGTCTTCTTCACATGGTGGCAGTGACTGCAGGGGCCAGGGACCAGTCTTCTTTACATGGTGGCAGTGACTGCAGGGACCAGTCGTCTTCACATGGTGGCAGTGACTGGAGGGACCAGGGACCACTCTTCTTCACATGGTGGCAGTGACTGGAGGGACCCGGACCAGTCTTCTTTACATGGTGGCAGTGACGCAGGGACCTGTCTTCTTCACATGGTGGGAGTGACTGCAGGGACCAGCCTTCTTCACATGTGGCAGTGACTGGAGGGACCAGTCTTCTTCACATGGTGGCAGTGACTGCAGGGACCAGTCTTCTTCAAAATGGTGGCAGTGACTGCAGGACCATCTTCTTCACATGGTGGCAGTGACTGGAGGGACCAGTCTTCTTCACATGGTGGCAGTGACTGGAGGGACCATCTTCTTCACATGGTGGCAGTGACTGGAGGACCAGGGACCAGTCTTCATCAAACGGTGGCAGTGACTGGAGGGACCAGGGACCAGTCCTTCTTTCACATTTGGTGGCAGTGACTGGAGGACCAGTCTTCTTCACATGGTGGCAGTGACTGGAGGGACCAGGGACCAGTTTTCTTCACATGGTGGCAGTGACTGGAGGGACCAGGGACCAGTCTTCTGCACATGGTGGCAGTGACTGGAGGGACCAGGGACCAGTCTTCTTCACATGGTGGCAGTGACTGGGGGACCAGGGACCAGTCTTCTTCACATGGTGGCAGTGACTGGAGGGACCAGGGACCAGTCTTCTGCACATGGGTGGCAGGGGACTGGAAGGGACCAGGGACCAGTCTCTTCACATGGTGGCAGTGACTGGGGGGACCAGGGGCCAGTCTTCTTCACATGGTGGCAGTGACTGGAGGACCAGTCTTCTCACATGGTGGCAGTGACTGGGGCACCAGGGACACAACAGTGTTTCCACAATTCCTAAAGCCTTCAACCTTTCACTGACAGTTGGACTGAGAGACCAGGGAGACAGTTTGTTGAGAAGTAAGAGTTGTGCCTTGGTGTGACAGTAATCCAACACAGGGCCCACTGCTGCTGTAGTGATGACAGGCAGGGTGAGAATCACTCACTGGACAAGCCATACTGCCTGCAGTGAACACTGCAAACATCACCACTGACACAGTCAATGAGGAGAATGGCAACCCAGTAAGAAAAGCACAGATGTTTCCCAAAGTCCTTGGCAAGTTTTCAAATAAGAAATACCACCTTGCTGCTCGGGACATCGCAATTCTTCTGATATTAAATTTGGCTTAAATACAGTATTTCTTGGAAAAACTATCACAAACCGGAAGAGGTCCCATTCAAGGCTACCAGGAAACGTCTGAACAAAACTCACCTCTCACAGCACCTGGCAGGTGGCCTGCTTACCTTATCATCGAACAAGGCAGTGGACAGACAAAGTAAAAAAAATGCAGATGCCCCTGTCATGTGGGGCGTGGAATGTCCGATCTTTATGGACAGAGACGACAGACCAGAGTGTCGCACCGCTCTGACTGTCAGAGGCTGTGCCGTTATCAGATCGATATAGCGGCTCTGAGTGAAACAAGAGCTGCGGGCGACACACGACGTGAAGACGTTGGGGGAGTCTTCACCTTTACTGCATTGGAAGACGTTGGGGGAGTCTTCCCTTTTACTGCATTGGGAAGGGCGTTGGGCGAGTCTTCACCTGTACTGCATTAGGAAGCC
>CM031606.1:2891480-2898980 GCA_018398815.1 Conus ventricosus
CCTTGGTGTGACAGTAATCCAACACAGGCCCACTGCTGCTGTAGTGATGACAGGCAGGCTGAGAATCACTCACTGGACAAGCCATACTGCCTGCAGTGAACACTGCAAACATCACCACTGACACAGTCAATGAGGAGAATGGCAACCCAGTAAGAAAAGCACAGATGTTTCCCAAAGTCCTTGGCAAGTTTTCAAATAAGAAATACCACCTTGCTGCTCGGGACATCGCAATTCTTCTGATATTAAATTTGGCTTAAATACAGTATTTCTTGGAAAAACTATCACAAACCGGAAGAGGTCCCATTCAAGGCTACCAGGAAACGTCTGAACAAAACTCACCTCTCACAGCACCTGGCAGGTGGCCTGCTTACCTTATCATCGAACAAGGCAGTGGACAGACAAAGTAAAAAAAATGCAGATGCCCCTGTCATGTGGGGCGTGGAATGTCCGATCTTTATGGACAGAGACGACAGACCAGAGTGTCGCACCGCTCTGACTGTCAGAGGCTGTGCCGTTATCAGATCGATATAGCGGCTCTGAGTGAAACAAGAGCTGCGGGCGACACACGACGTGAAGACGTTGGGGGAGTCTTCACCTTTACTGCATTGGGAAGACGTTGGGGGGTCTTCACCTTTTACTGCATTGGGAAGACGTTGGGCGAGTCTTCACCTTGTACTGCATTAGGAAGCCTAAAGAAGACACAAGAGCCTGTGGTTTTGAATTTTCCATTCGCGCAAAGCTTGCCTGGAAGTTGGATAGCCTGCCTCTTGGCATTAATGATCACCTAATAATATCGCGGCTTAGGCTTACGAAGGACAGCTTTGCCACCGTCATCAACGCATCAACTCCAATCATGACAAACCCAGATGACATTAACCGTCTTCTACGTGGACTTGAATCGTGTCATCACTGAGGTCAACCACAAGGTCAAGGTCATCATTCTCAGGGACATTCATGCTCGTGTGGGTAGGGACCACTTCACTTGTCCCAACGCTCTTTGACCCCACGGCACTGGTAATGACCCTAATGGTCTGGTAATGATATGACCCCACGGGACTGGTAATGACCCCACAGCACTGGAAATGACCCCACGACACTGGAAATGACCCCACGGAACTGGTGATGACCCCACGGCACTGGTAATGACCCCACGGCACTGGTAATGACCCCACGACACCGGAAATGACCCCACGGCACTGGTAATGACCCCACGGCACCGGCAATGACCCAACGACACTGGAAATGACCCCACGGCACTGGTAATGACCCCACGGCACTGGTAATGACCCCCACGGCACTGGTAATGACCCCACGGCACCGGCAATGACCCCACGGCACTGGAAATGACCCCACGGCACTGGAAATGACCCCACGGCACTGGTAATGACCCCACGGCACTGGTAATGACCCCACGGCACTGGAAATGACCCCACGGCACTGGAAATGACCCTACGGCACTGGAAATCATCCCACGGCACTGGAAATGCGACCCCAATGGCCTGGTAATGACCCCACGGCACTGGAAATGACCCCACGGCACTGGAAATGACCCCACGGCACTGGTAATGACCCCACGGCACTGGAAATGACCCCACGGCACTGGAAATGACCCTACGGCACTGGAAATGACCCCACGGCACTGGAAATGCGACCCCAATGGCCTGGTAATGACCCCACGGCACTGGAAATGACCCCACGGCACTGGTTCAGTTCGTTTTGCATTATGCCTGTTTGTTTTTAGATTTGTTCAGTTCTTTCTTTGCTTCGTTTCCTCCTTTGCTTTTTGTTGTTGTTGTTGTTGTTGTTGTTGTTGTTGTTGTTGTTGTATGTTTCTTTCTGTATGGAGTGGGCAAGACAGACTACTTGAACACAAAACAGTCAGTCACAGCCAAGATATTTATTACTCTGTGCCTCAAATTGTTCAAAAGCTGCTCTCTCTCTCCCCCCCCCCCCCCCCCCTCTCTCTCTCTCTCTCTCTCTCTCTCTCTCTCTCTCTCTCTCTCTCTCTCTCTCTCTCTCTCTCTCTCTCGTCGATATTCTACGTCCACCGTAATCAATGATGCTGACAGCAGGTGCTCGTAGGATTCATGTGTGTGTTGTTGGATTAGTCGATATTCAGTTAAATCCTCTCTCTCTCTCTCTCTCTCTCTCTCTCTCTCTCTCTCGCTCTCTCTCCCTCTCTCTCGGGGGGCATGACGGGTAATGGCGTCCGGATAGCAGCGTTTGTATACTGATGCAAGGAATGTTGCTTTATACGGTGTTGTTTTGAACTGTTTCAAGTTGGTATTCTATGCAATGGTACAGTAAGTAAACCGAGTAATCGAAACTAAGTGACAATGGTGGACTTGTTGATGTGGAGGGCCGCTATCGGCATATTTTGTGGCAGATTGAATGCCAGGTCAAAGTTCACCGGAAAGAAGGATTCTGGTTTCGGACAGGAGAGCAGTGACACGGACAGTGAAACGATGATAACTTCTGCTGATGTTATTGTTATATTTGTACAGTGCTGGGCGATCATCGCTCTTATTAACACTTTGTGCAACAATGTGTCCAAAATGCTGACAACAGACAATGGACTGTTTACAGAAAGAGTAAACATGAAAGGGACTATGTCATGTGCTGAATATTTCATGTGTGTCAACACCGGTATGTGTCAGTGGGACACGCACGTGCAAGTGCCTGTCCTTGCTTTTGGGGTCGTGCATGCCGTGTTCTCACTGCGAAAGCTGCTGCTTTGCGGTGACGTGGAGACGAACCCGGGCCCCAACCCTGACGGACAGGTGCACCCGGAAAAGAAAATGCGGTGGCGAATACTACGGCAGGACAAGACGACTTGATGGAGAGAATTATACAAACCATACAACAACAGTTTCAGCATCAGACAACAGTGATCAGGAATGATCTCAGTGAAATAAAAGATGAATTAAGTCAAGTGAAACAACAATGTGCGGAGATCAACAGAAGATGTGACAGACTTGAAGCTGGCCATAGACAGTTGACAGAAGCTGTGACTGACATGACGACAGACATACAACACTTGTTTGCGGTGTCAGATGACAGAAAAGAAGAGACGCAGGAACTGACTGAAACACTCGAAGAAATCAAAGAAGAGGTCAAGAAACTAAAAATAGATACGGACAGACTCGAGGACTTCTCACGCAGAGACAATTTACGCTTCTTCGGGATTCCCAGAAACAAGCCAGCGAGACGTTCGACACATGTGCCAAAGCAGTGGTTGATATTCTAAACAGTACTAATGATGACAGACGATGGACAGATGACGCATAAGCGAGCTCACCGGATAGGATATGCACGTGAGGGTCATACAAGACCTATGATAGTGAAATTTAGAGTTGGAGAGACAAAATGTCGCTGTTAACGAACAGAAACACACGACAACAACTACAGGAACAGGGAGTGAGAGTGGCTAATGACTATACCAGAGCGCAAGCCCAAATAGCTGCACAAGCTAGGCGGGAAGGAAAGAGGGCGTTCTTTAAGAAAGGTCAGCTAGTCATAGGCCCTCGATTGCCAGATCCCCGAACATATGCCAGGTGGTGGGAAGTGGGGAGGACTGCAGTACTGACAGAAGTGTCAAACCTAATGCTGGCAGGACAAATGTTCAGAACACTACAGTTCTGAATGAGAACGACCGACGCACTGAAACCAGTCGCCATGACAACACACGAGTCGGGGCGAGAAAAACGTTGACAGTAGGGGTTCTTCCCCTGCTTCTGTGCACGGCAGTCGGCCCACCCAGAGTCAACTGCGGCGTGACGATGGTGACGGGAGTGGTGGACACGTCCCTCGCAGCTACACGAAGACCAGGCGGTACGGAGCAGTGACAACCAGCGGGGATTCCCGAGTTGTGTCACTGGAGGACACCGTGGCACAGACGCACGTGCACCCCGTGGAGGGCACGCATCGAGCAAGCAGGCAGGAATTCAGACGTACCTGGGTAACCGGCCAAGCAGGACTGCAGCTTCGGGTCGTGGCAGGGGGACAGCCAGTCAGCAGGCATCTCGCCCTGTTAACGCAATGAGGGGGGATGGCAGTCAGGGTGGTGGGTTTACATCTCCCTCCGCTCCCCCACCCTCTGTTCGTGCTCCACCCGATCGACAACAGAGTGGTAATGGTGGTAAAGATGGGGGTTGCAGAGCGGCTCAAGGCGGAGGTCAGCGAACTGGATCAGCGGCCACTAGCGGGATTCCCCCCGTGTCTCCCGGATCGACGTCACGTAACGACGAACACACAGCGCGTGGCGGAGTTGTGCCCGACAGACAGAGTGGCATGCGAGCGTACCTGTCTGACCAGTCCAGCAAGTCTCCATGTGGGGAAAGGGGTACGGGTGGTACTAGAGCCTTGCGTTCAAACTCTGTAAAAAGCAAATAGGACAGGCTAGACCATCCACAACAATGGACTTTCCTAAGTTATAATGTTGAAAATTTGTTTCCAAAACTGCGTGATGTTTCTTTTGTACATTATGTTAACAAATTTGATTTTGTTTGCCTCACAGAAACCTTTTTAGATTCGTCTTTTGACTATAAATGCATCTTCAATGATTATATGAAATTTCATGTTTCAGCTAGAAAGTTTTTCTTTTCATGGAAGAAACTCAGGAGGTGTGCTCCTTTTAGTAAGAAAGTGTTTAGAAAAATATGTAAAAGAGATTCAGATAAATTGTGACAATACAATTGTTATAAGAATAGATAAAACTGTTTTCGGTGTGAATAAAGATATCATTTTGTTGGTTGTTATATTGTTCCAGAAGGAGGCCCTCTATATAATGATAAGGTTATCAAAGATGGCGTACTTTTATTAGAAGAGGCTTTACTGGAAAAGTTTGATAAAGATGATGTATACTTTATTGTAACTGGTGATATGAACGCTCGAACAGGTCAGATGCAATCTGAGCATGAAGATATGACTATGTGTGATTTTGATTTGTACGAAATGGATGACATTTTTTTACGTCATTCAAAAGATATGGTTGTAAATAGCTTTGGGAAAACGTTACTGGATTTTTGTTTTTTGTTTGATATGAATATTTTAAATGGGTTTTGTGACGGAGATAAAGAGGGTAGTTACACTTTTGTATCCCCTAATGGATGTAGTGTGGTTGATTACTTTTTGATTCATGTTGATTTATTACCGAAATTTGATTTGCATGTTGGTGACTGTGTTCATTCATGGCACTTGCCAATCGAAGTTGTATGGAATAACGTTCACCGGAATCTGGAAAGTAACCAGGTTAAACAGTCAGGTGAAGAAAAATTGTTTGGTCGAATGAAAATGTTCAAAAATATAAAGATGAACTTGAAAGTGAGGAGTTCCAAAGTTGTTTACAGTCATCCCTCCTGCAAATGGATATTGATATAAATGATAGTTTAAACCTTTTTGTTAATGCTTTATATGGTAGCTGCTGCATGTATGGTCCGCACGGTAGGTCAAGGTCGAATAAAAAGTAATGACTGGTTTGATGTTGAATGTGAGAGAAAGAAGCAGAAGTAAAAAGGCTGCTTAAAAGATTTCAGAGATGTAAAAAGCTAGTGATAAAAAAGAAAAAAGAGTAGAATATGCAGTGTCACGAAAAGAATACATCAAACTGAGAGAAACTAAGCAATTAGAATTTGAGGAAAATAGACTAAAGAAATTAAGAGAATCCACAAACGATTCTAAACATTTTGGTCAGTAATAAGATCCGTTAATAAGAAAAGCTTAATTTACAATGAAATCTCCATCTTACAATGGTATGATCACTTTTTGCATGTCTTCAATGATTCAGATAATACTGTTCCTCTGGAAGAAGACGTTTCACTGGATGATGAGGATGAATCTGTGCCATTGTTCAATAACACCATTTCTAGAGAAGAAGTAATGGATGGTATCAGACATTTAAGGACAGGGAAAAGTGCTGGACCTGATAGAATTGTTGGAGAAATGTTAAAAGAAGCAAATTCGATCATAATTGATTATCTTGTTCGCTTATTTAATGAGCTTTTTGAACACAGCAATTTTCCTTTAGAATGGGCTAAATCTATTATTATTCCAATTTACAAAAAAGGTGACTCCCGTAATCCAGATAATTATCGTGGTATAGCACTCACTAGCACTATAAGCAAAGTGTATACTCATATTTTGAACAAAGATTATCAAAATGGGCTGAAAATGAAGGAAAAATATTAGAAGAACAGGCAGGATTCAGAGCAAATTATAGTACTATTGACCATATTTTATACACTATATTCACTTGTACAGAAATATCTATTGAGCAATTCTAAACTCTATATAGCCTTTGTTGACTTCAGGAAGGCTTTCGACTCTGTTAATCGTAATATTCTTTGGAACGTGTTGCGTAAAAGTGGAGTGAATGGAAAACTTTATTTGGCTATTCGTGGTATGTATAATTCTGTGCTAGCATGTGTGCGTGCAAAGAGTGAATATTCTAATTATTTTGACTGTCCAAAGGGTGTAAAACAAGGCTGCCTTTTGAGCCCACAATTGTTTTCTTTTTTCATTAATGAGTTAGCAATTGAAATATCAAAAAAAGGAAAGCATGGTATCCAATTAATCTCAGGAGCTGTTGAGATATTTTTGCTTCTGTTTGCTGACGATGTCATTCTAATGTCTCAAACAGTGATAGGTCTCCAGAACCAATTAAAGTCATTAAAAGAAGAAACAGATCGTTTAGGATTAACTGTCAATTTAGATAAAACTAATATAATTGTATTTAGAAATGGTGGACACCTTTCAATGCATGAAAAATGGTTTTATGGAAATGAAGAAATAAAAGTTGTCAATTCTTATAGATACCTAGGAATGATATTTTCAACAGATTAAGTTTGAATTTTGCTTGGGAAGAGGGAAGCAGAAAAGGGTAGAAAGGGTGTAATTGAAATTTTGAAGTCATTGAAAAAGCTAAATACTATTGACTGTAATCTATTTTGGAAATTATTTGATGCCCAAATAGAACCTATTCTTACTTATGCTGCTGAAATATGGGGTTTGTACTCTAATCAGAAAATGGAAAGAGTGCATACATATGCTATAAAACGTTTCCTTCATTTACCTTTACATGCTTCTAATACTATGCTATACGGAGAACCGGCCGATATCCTCTGTACATAAGATCTTTCGTCAAGTGCATAAAATACTGGCTAAAAATTCTAAAATTGCCTCAGTCTCGATTGTGCAAACAAGCATACGACATGATGGTAATTCAACTCGAGAATGGCAAAGAGAATGGGCCTATCAAGTAAAAAAAGTATTATCTGTAAATGGTTTTGGTATTGTATGGATGTTACAGGGTGTTGGATATGATAGACACTTTATTTCAGAGTTTAAAGACAGACTGATATGTTCGTACAAACAAACTGGCATTCGGCTATTGAGAACAATGAAAAATACAGTTGGTTTTATTCATTTAAAAATGTCTTTCAAGCTGAAAAGTATCTATATATTATATCAGACAAATGGCATAGGATTAATTTTGCTCGATTT
>CM031606.1:2903980-2906480 GCA_018398815.1 Conus ventricosus
GATGAACCGGTGTGCCTCTGAAGTAGCGATTTATTTATTTATCATTAATTCTTTTATCTAATGTGAAGTTATACAGTTTCAAATATAAAGGAATGTAAATGACATCTATTGTGTTCACGGCAAGATGTATTATATCCAGTCCTCTACTTAACGTTGTATCTACAACTCTGGTCTGCCTCTCGGGGGTTATCCACCTCTGCATCCGATAGAAAGGTATGGGACAGGGAGTCAACGGTCAGTGCCTTTCATCCGACAGAAAGGTATGGGACAGGGAGTCAATAGAAAGGTATGGGACAGGGAATCAACGGTCAGTGCCTTTCATCCGACAGAAAGGTATGGCACAGGGAGTCAATAGAAAGGTATGGGACAGGGAGTCAATAGAAAGGTACGGGACAGGGAGTCAATAGAAAGGTCTGGGACAGGGAGTCAATAGAAAGGTCTGGGACAGGGAGTCAACGGTCAGTGCCTTTCATCCGACAGAAAGGTATGGGACAGGGAGTCAATAGAAAGGAATGGGACAGGGAGTCAATAGAAAGGTCTGGGACAGGGAGTCAATAGAAAGGTACGGGACAAGGAGTCAATAGAAAGGTATGGGTCAGGGAGTCAATAGAAAGGTATGGGACAGGGAGTCAATAGAAAGGTATGGGACAGGGAGTCAATAGAAAGGTATGGGACAGGGAGTCAATAGAAAGGTATGGGACAGGAGTCAATAGAAAGGTATGGGACAGGGAGTCAATAGAAAGGTATGGGACAGGGAGTCAATAGAAAGGTATGGGACAGGGAGTCAACGGTCAGTGCCTTTTATCCGACAGAAAGGTCTGGGACAGGGAGTCAATAGAAAGGTATGGGACAGGGAGTCAATAGAAAGGTATGGGACAGGGAGTCAATAGAAAGGTCTGGGACAGGGAGTCAATAGAAAGGTCTGGGACAGGGAGTCAACGGTCAGTGCCTTTCATCCGAAAGAAAGGTATGGGACAGGGAGTCAATAGAAAGGTATGGGACAGGGAGTCAAGGGGCAGCGCCTTTCACTCTCAAGGGGTGCTTACTCTTTATTTACTACCGTGTCTGTAAGCCGACGTATTTACTTTATGCATGATGTAGTATTTTGTCTCATCAGATTAAACCGCCTTCTATTGCATTGCAATTGTTTGCATTACAATGAGATGCGTCTCATCGTAAGGTGATGCACTGTGTAATAATCATTTCATCGCGTGATGTGTTGTTTTATGCTTATTTTGTCGTATAACATTTGTAAATACATATTTTGCCTCTTTCTACCGGAGAGCAAGGCACACACGTCGCACCCTTCATGGATCTGTTTACCACACCAGTCGCAACCTTCCTGGATCTTGTAACCACACACAAGTCGCAACCTTCATGCATCGAGTAAATCAGTTGCTGATGACTGGAAAATATTCAGCCGATAAACAGTGAATCAGTGTGGAATTATTCCAGTTCCTTGCGTGGAACGAATCTGGAGTGCCTGCCCTCTTGTTTTCAACAACGACCACCTCCAGCTCCAATCACTAGCTACAACAGGGCGCCGTTGCATCTGATGAGTTGGGGAAAAGTTCTCCGCCGAACGTCCGTAGGAGAGCGCTCACTAACGTTGGGTTCTTGACGAAGCAGCATGTTAATAGAGGGGGTTAGTTACACCAAGGACACAGACAAACAGAGTACAGGACTAGACACGATGCATTTCGACCTCTTGGGTCTCCTTCAGGTTAGGACAGTGACAAAGAACAAGAAACCACTTAGCTGCTCTCCTGTTCGTCTTGCCACTGTTCATTTTGTCACTGTCCTAACCTGAAGAAGACCCAAGAGGTCGAAATGCATTGTGTCTAGCCCTGTACTGTTTGCCTGTGTCATTGGCGGTAACTAAACCCCTCGCTTTTCAAATTTTGCTTCATTCTACGCCCTCAGTCACCCCGCTTTGAAGCAACTTGTGTTCTCCGCAGATGGCTCTGTGTAGGGGGGTGTCATATGTATGGTGCTTCATGGACGACGCTGTCGAACATCCCCATAGTGACATGGTGGCAGTGCAGGTACCTCACCACGACCTCACCTTGACTGCTCCATGTGTATCGCTGAAATACCGGCTCCGACAGTTTCAGTCTAGGTGTGGTTGTGTATTGAACAGCTGGAATGGGTGCCTTACGAAGGTATGGAAGATGGAATTAAGAAAAAAGAGGAAAGAAAAGTATAGAAAAAAAAAAGAAAGCAGAAAAGATAAACTGATTGCCTTCATCTCGTCACTATAACCCAAACAACAGATCCGCTTGATCCGTCGGAGGCGTGTGATCATGCCGTTCATCTCACGCCATGACGAGTAAGATTACGTCAGAGTCGTCTCATTGGGCGTGTATCAATAGTGGCCAGTATATTTGTTCTACATATAGGCTGTGGCCGCTTAAAGGCAGGTAGGTACTGGGGTCTATTGATGCAGCAGCCTATCCCTTATTCGTACGAAAAGATGACCACATATAGTAACGGACACCGT
>CM031606.1:2908980-2923980 GCA_018398815.1 Conus ventricosus
GTGCATCGTAGTAGAGCTAATTGGGTGCATTATGGATGGCTTACAGTCAGACAAGTAGCACTCGCAAAAACGGTGAATTCGAGGAAATCGACAACTGTTATGTTTTAAATCCAGATACAAGATGCTCATTCTGGAGCACGAAAGTGGCCCATTTAATAGATAATTTTAGCACTCAATCTTGTTACATTTAGCAGTGGTTCATTTGTGTTTAAAATACTTAATCTTCCATGAAACTTTATTATTTAAGTGTCAAACTAAGTCGTCATGTTTGCAGACCTCACCTAGTCCACATAATGACACAACACGTTTTTTTTCTTTTACATGATTGATTCCGAAAAATTGTACATTTGAACCTTTATGGACATACAGTGCTAAACAAACGCAACGAGAGACAGTTTTAAAGTTACAAATTTCAATGTATAACATCATTCAAAAATTAACAAAAACATGCGCAATTTCTCTACTTTCCGCCTTCCTAACTCTGCAGATATACTGCATCGTAGTCTTAAAAAGTACTTAGGAATTTTAAGCTCGTAGAGCATCACTGCTTAGACATAAAATCTGTTTGAAATAAGCTAAAGAAATACATATTACTTGAACTGTAAACTGTTTCTGAGGCAAGCTCTTACAGACCATTTGCTCGACGATTAAATCGATCTAGATAAATTGTACTTTTATATCACAGTAATGTGCAAGGATCCAAAGTGTTTTAAACAGTGTATTACTCGGATGAAATAAAAGCAGCACGCTTTTTTTTCACGCCGTTCACAACTGCTGCATGTCACGCTGAATGGCATTGCATTTATGAGCATTGATTTGAAGATCTCTGCAATCCAATATTCTCCCGAAATCGTTCAAACCAGTCGCTGACATGTTACTTTTGACATATGCAAATTAGCGTTTTGTTTTGACTATAAAACTGAGTGAAATGAAAGCAAGTTTTATTACTCACTGTGTAAAGTTATTCAACCCACGAAAAAAGAGAGACATTTTAACATATAGATAAAATTCATGTACGAAATTCTAGTTAAAGTATCTGACTGTGCAATAGGTATGGGCCGATCATGCGGTTTATGACCAGTCACAACCTCCTAGGCTGTTACGGGTTCACCTGGGTGTCTGAAGTCATCTCTGCCATCATCGCCAGTGAGAGATGCTTCTGTATCCTGCAGCCTCTCCACTCCCAGACTGTGATGTCTGCTACAACCACCACTGTCATTATAGTGCTGGTGAATGTGGTGGTGGTGGGTCTGTATTTCTTTGTCACTGCACGATACCGTTTAGTGTGTGCCTACGATCCTTTAACGGACAGCAACATCTGGACCTTCACTGCCGGTCAGTTCTACCTGGAGCACCAGAAGGTCATTGACTTCCTGGACGCCTTTGTGTACGGCCTTGGCATTCCATTGCTGATGATCGTGGTGGTAGTGGTGACAACTGCAGTGACTTTAATCAAACTCCGTCAGGCAGCAGTCTGGAGGGCGGGCACCTCATCCAGTGGCACTGTGTCTGCACGAGAAGTGGCACTGACCATGATGTTGGTCTACAACTCCATCTTCTTCGTCATCTGTGTCTTTCCCGTGGCTTTGTTCAGGTGAGACGTATGTCCAGAGTATGTGTTTGTAAACAAGTGGCCTACAATGGGAGGAACATTTTCTATCTGTTCAAAGCTCAGAAATGTTTCAATGTTAAGTTTTCTGTGGTCCAAACGTAAGACTTTACTCCACACTGTCGCGAGTCGAAAACATGTTTATTTTGTTTATTCAGAAATCAGAGATCGATGATCCGTGGGTCAGTTCACTGGAGCAAGGAAATACATCCCATCTAATACATTCAAATGTGTAAGCAATGTTAATAGTACTGGCAACTGAAGTACAGAATGAGGGGCGGTGGGGTTGGTAAGGGCGCGGGGGGGGGGGGGGGGGTGGGGGGGGGAGGGGGGGGAGGGGGGGTTAAAGTATATCAATCCCAATGAAAGTTTCCCACAGTTATGTCGCCTGATCCCTATATCCGCTGTTATCGTCAATTCCCACCACTACCCTACCCACCTTCATCGCTCCCCCATCCTGATCGTCTGCCACTCTGCCCACCTGTCTCATCTTCGCCTTTTATGATAGCGGGTGGCAAGCTGAGTTAGTGGTGTTTGGCATCGAGAGCCTGTGTGGATTCCTCGTCTAACTAATCAGCGTGGATGTGCTGGGCACTGTGGTTGAACACCTAGCCTTGGTTTTCTGATGACTTCTCTGCACGCACAGTCTGCTGCTGGTCGTGTTTTCACACAATCCTTCCTCCTCTAGATTTTCATGCTACCTTCAATGGAGAATTTCCTTCCGTAGAAGCAGGTGGGTTTGACTCGTTCATGATTTATAGTCCGTTGTAAATTTATTCATGATAATAATAATGATGATAATGATAGCAATCATCATCATCATCATCATCATCATCATCATCATCATCATCATCATCATCATCATCATAACCATGATCATAATAATAATAGTAATAATAATAATAGACTTTAACACTCTCGTATTAAGAAGTCAGACACTCTACTGACTCAGGATTGATGATTAACTCAGCGCGCGCGCGCACACACACACACACACACACACACACACACACACACACACACACACACACACACACACACACACACACACACACACACACACACACACACACACACACAACACACATGCACACACACACGCACGCGCGCGCTTGTGCACTCACTGAAATGTGGTAAGTATGAATACTTGACGCTCGCGTGAACAGTCGTTTGGTTTTTCTGTTTACAATCCTAATGGCATCGGTTTCTTAGTTTTTCATCCCAGACATGTGGTGTGCATCCAAATCAAGAGGTGGGTCCATAATAGTTCAGCAAGTTTAGGAGCACATTGGAAGTGACCCCTTCAGTACCCGCCAGCAAGTACGTCCATTTAGATCAAACTGTGGGCCCTCAATATGTTCGCATTATTAAACACACACACGCAAAGAAAAAAAAATCACACGATTATTGTCATTAAACCTAACCACTGTGTTGTAAATGTTAACAATCGATGGGTATGCAGAGTCACATACTATCATGGAATATTTTAACACTTTAGTGATATAAACAATAATATGTTGTGTTTTGTTGGTTGTAGCAAACAAAGAAACAATACAGGGGGTATAACTTTTCAGTCCACGCGAAGAGTTACTTATCTAAGAGGAAAATAAAGTTCTTTCCATCCCTGAGCCGACTCTAAAGGTAGCTTCAAGACTCCCTCAATATCAGTAAAGTTCTTTTCCATTGCTGAGCCGACTCTCAAGGTAGCATCAAGATTCCCTCAATATCAGTAAAGTTCTTTTCCATTGCTGAGCCGACTCTCAAGGTAGCTTCAAGACTCCCTCAATATCAGTAAAGTTCTTTTCCATTGCTGAGCCGACTTTCAAGGTAGCATCAAGATTCCCTCGATATCAGTAGAAGTCTAAGTTCTCTGAGTACATCTCTAGTCTTCTTTTATCCCCTTTTCCCTGAGGGTTGTTGCATTTCCACACCTCTTTCTAATCACTTATGCTGACTCGCCCGGTGACGGCAGCGCACTGATCACTCATTAAAAAAAAAAATCTGTCATTTTCTCCTCTTCCGTGTTAATCCAGTTGAAACCCCTCCAGCCGAGAACACTCCGTGTCAAAAGGTTACGAGGAAGCCATCAGATAAGACACTTCACTGCCGCCCAGTCACTTCAGAGCAGACATTCAGCGATGACCACGCACCGCAGTGGTTGTATTGATAGTTTCAGGTCAGTTGAAAATGACAGTAATAAACACACAATTGATACTGCGAATTCCAATTATTCAAACCTGTTCAGCAGTCACCAGTAGACTAAGGCTGAGTATAGTGACACGCATGGAAGAAAAAAGCAGATTTTTTTTTTCGGTTCTGATGTCCACCAGTTGTACATGTGAGTATTTGAAAGAACATTTTCATTCATTTGAATGAGCTTAATATACAATGTTGGTGTTTCTGCATGTGACTGATTGTTCTGTTTTCCACAAACGTTAGAAACCTCATCACGAAGTTGATTGTTACACTAAGCTTATTTTATGATTTTTTTCTCATGGAAATAGAATAAATCGGGTGTTATCCGGTTATCTTCACGCTGTGAAACAAGAAAGTTTTAATGGTGGTGGCTGATTATCGGCAGGGTGGTGTGGCTGTTTGTGCCAGAGATGAATGATGGAAGACGTCAGCACAACCAGTTCTGAATGATGTGTGGGCAGGGTGGTGTGGCTTTTATTGCCGGAGATGAATGCTGGAAGACGTCAACACAACCTGTTCTTCACCTGCATCTGGCTGATGGACATGTTGACCTACGTCAACGCCACCTTCAACTTCGCCATCTACTACACCATGGGGTCCCGCTACAGACAGACCTTCCAGCAGCTGATGGGTAAAGGATGCAAGACAGACACCCGCCACAAAGAACAGAACACCTCCACCACACCACGTCCGTCACTTCGGGATCTCAGACGTGAATGATGACAACATGTATTTAATTAGATGAGCGATGCAGAGCTGGTCACTTTGTGATTTCTTCAAACAGTGCGTCTAGGGGAGATAATTCAGAGAAGGAGGAGCAGTTGGAGAGGGGTATGGGGGTGGCCGACGAACCAATATTAATTTTGGTATAAAAAAATCAGATGTTCATCCAGAAAAATAAGTAGTTACACATTGAGGTGGATCCGAGAATGCGATTAAAAAGTACACATGTCATATGTTTTGTTTTCTGTTCTCAAACGTTAACATTTTCCTCGTTAAGTAAAAAAGCATAGAAAAATACCAAAAAATAAACAGGCAAAAAAACAAGGAAAAACACGCAAACAAATAATAAAAAAACAGTGAATGTGACCATTTGTTTAACAAATCAGTTTTGTTTGTTTGTTTGTTGTTTTTTGCTGTCCCAACCTCTGCGCCACCTCAGAGGCAGTGCACCCACGCCGCTCATCCCGACACCCCGTCCACAGCAACAGCCCGGTCGGCCCCGCCGAAGCCCCGGCACCGGCAATCCACAGGGAGCAGCCAATGTCAATTCAAGAGGCAACCCACCGGAGGAGACACTGCACTGCTGCCGAGTCACTTCGGTGGTGTTCAGTGGCGCCTGTTCTGATCTAATACACGCAGAACGCCACATACTAAGCCCCCTACTGACGACAATAATTGCTTAGTCGAGGAGCCGGCGTGAGTGAGCTCTCCCTCCGGAGGGCGCCACCACGTTTGTCCAACGACAGCCCCAATGGACTCGCCAACACCGGTGACACCGACGGAACCAAACCAAGGCCACAGACGTGGAGAGGACATCGAAATTGAGGTCACCATGAGAACAGGCCTGGGCATGAAGTGCCACGGAATTTGAGACTTTTTTATGCTGATCAATGAGAATGAGGATGATTAAGACGATGCTACGGATTTCCATTTCGGTCTGAGACTACATGACAGGGCTGTACTCTACGCTTCCTTTCATAATATATCCCGGCGTCAACCAGGCCCGAGAGATACGGGCACCTGCAGTGTTGGTCAGGAAATTTGAGCAACACTCTCAGAAACGCATCCATTAAGTGAATGAAACTCGACCGTGTGGTCCCAGTCTTCCCAACTGAGTCCGCAGCAAACTCAACTCTGGGTATGAGCCGGTCGGGCAGAAAACCCCACATGACTCTGATGGGATTCGAACCCATGACCTTCCAGCCGGGAGTCCGCGACGCTAACCACTTCGCCACGGCGGCTGGTACAAATCAGTATTTCGAACTACATTGGAAATAACAGTCTGATATAATGGACAAATCAGTATTTGTTCATTATTTCAGACTGTTATTTCGAATGTTGCTTCGCTCCTAAAAGAAACGCTGTTCGCCAGTGCATATTTCTTACAAATCATGCAAATGATGAAGGTAAGAATGGTTTATAGATCAAATTGTGAGGGTTCCCAAAATGTTTAGCTTCGCAGCTAAGCATGGAGAGAGAGAGAGAGAGAGAGAGAGAGAGAGAGAGAGAGAGAGAGAGAGAGAGAGAGAGAGAGAGAGAGAGAGAGAGAGAGATTTTCCCGAGTCTCGTGAGTGCTACATGGAATGCGGGAAGGAATGGACGGTGGGACAGGTATCAGAAATACTTTCAGGCACAACCTCCGCACATCATTAACATTCAGAAAGAAAATATGCTACACGATGATGATGATGATATAATGGTGATGGTGATGGTGATTATGGCATTGATGATGATGATGATGATGATGATGATGATGATGATGATGATGATGATGATGAGATGATGATGATGATGATGATACATCAAATCAATCTGCTCATCAGAATTATTTTAAACAATCTCCACCCATGGATCTAAACATTCAAACATTTCGGTGCATATGATGGCACCATGCTGCCACATTTATACTACGTAAAACTTGACGTGTTTATGTCACGTTTGAGTACACCTTTCTGCATAGTTCACCTCGCCTCTGGTCGCTCTTCATAGCGTCAAATCATCCAACATCATGGCTATCTCATCTACATCCTGCCCGTGTCACTCCTGATATCGCACATTTTATTGCCAATGCTCTCTATCGTACCATTCATCTGATCCATCTCACTCTCTTGTCGTACCATTCACCTGAATGTTCTCTATCGTACCATTCATCTGATCCATCTCACTCTCTGTCGTACCATTCATCTGATCCATCTCACTCTCTATCGTACCGTTCACCTGAATGTTCTCTATCGTACCATTCATCTGATCCATCTCACTCTCTGTCGTACCATTCACCTGAATGTTCTCTATCGTACCATTCATCTGATCCATCTCCACTCTGTCGTACCATTCACCTGAATGTTCTCTATGGTACCATTCATCTGATCCATCTCACTCTCTGTCGTACCATTCATCTGATCCATCTCACTCTCTGTCGTACCATTCATCTGATCCATCTCACTCTCTGTGGTACCATTCATCTGATCCATCTCACTCTCTGTCGTACCATTCATCTGATCCATCTCACTCTCTGTGGTACCATTCATCTGATCCATGTCACTCTCTGTCGTACCATTCATCTGATCCATCTCACTCTCTGTGGTACCATTCATCTGATCCATGTCACTGTCGTACCATTCATCTGATCCATCTCACTCTCTGTCGTACCATTCATCTGATCCATGTCACTCTCTGTGGTACCGTTCCTCTGATCCATCTCACTCTCTGTCGTACTATTCATCTGATCCATGTCACTCTCTGTCGTACCATTCATCTGATCCATGTCACTCTCTGTCGTGCCATTCATCTGATCCATCTCACTCTCTGTCGTACCATTCATCTGATCCATGTCACTCTCTGTCGTACCATTCATCTGATCCATGTCACTCTCTGTCGTACCATTCATCTGATCCATCTCACTCTCTGTCGTACCATTCGTCTGATCCATGTCACTCTCTGTCGTACCATTCATCTGATCCATCTCACTCTCTGTGGTACCATTCATCTGATCCATCTCACTCTCTGTCGTACCATTCATCTGATCCATCTCACTCTCTGTCGTATCATTCATCTGATCCATCACACTCTCTGTGGTACCATTCATCTGATCCATCTCACTCTCTGTCGTACCATTCATCTGATCCATGTCACTCTCTGTCGTACCATTCATCTGATCCATCTCACTCTCTATCGTACTATTCATCTGATCCATCTCACTCTGAGCGTGTTCTTCATCCTTCACCTCTTGTCTATATTCAGTTACTCCAAATACTAACCGTATTCTCATATCCTACATCTGAATCCTCTGCATGTCACTTTAAAACATGCCCACCATACACAAATCAATCTACATCTTGTTTCTTTTTTTCCCTTCACTTTTGTACATGCGTATGAATATGTGTACACTCCACGATAATCCAAGGACGGTTCCGTGAGACTGTGCTGTACGTTATCGTTGTACAGTTGAGGCTGTACTCCCAGTAGCATACATCTTCCAGTTTCACTCTTTGGCATGGCCTAAGCAAGAGCGGTCGTCAGTTTTACTCTTTGGCATGGCCTAAACAAGAGTGGTCGTCAGTTTCACTCTTTGGCATGGCCTAAGCAAGAGCGGTCGTCAGTTTCACTCTTTGGCATGGCCTAAGCAAGAGCGGTCGTCAGTTCCACTCTTTGGCATGGCCTTAACAAGAGCGGTCGTCAGTTTCACTCTTTGGCTTGGCCTAAACAAGAGCGGTCGTCAGTTTCACTCTTTGGCATGGCCTGAACAAGAGCGGTCGTCAGTTTCACTCTTTGGCATGGCCTAAGCAAGAGCGGTCGTCAGTTTCACTCTTTGGCATGGCCTAAGCAAGAGCGATCGTCAGTTTCACTCTTTGGCATGGCCTAAACAAGAGCGGTCGTCAGTTTCACTCTTTGGCATGGCCTAAGCAAGAGCGATCGTCAGTTTCACTCTTTGGCATGGCCTAAGCAAGAGCGATCGTCAGTTTCACTCTTTGGCATGGCCTAAGCAAGAACGATCGTCAGTTTCACTCTTTGGCATGGCCTAAGGAAGAGCGATCGTCAGTTTCACTCTTTGGCATGGCCTAAACAAGAGCGGTCGTCAGTTTCACTCTTTGGCATGGCCTAAACAGTTTCACTCTTTGGCATGGCCTATACAAGAGCGGTCGTCAGTTTCACTCTTTGGCATGGCCTAAGCAAGAGCGATCGTCAGTTTCACTCTTTGGCATGGCCTAAACAAGAGCGGTCGTCAGTTTCACTCTTTGGCATGGCCTAAACAGTTTCACTCTTTGGCATGGCCTATACAAGAGCGGTCGTCAGTTTCACTCTTTGGCATGGCCTAAGCAAGAGCGATCGTCAGTTTCACTCTTTGGCATAGCCTAAACAAGAGCGGTCGTCAGTTTCACTCTTTGGCATAGCCTAAACAAGAGCGGTCGTCAGTTTCACTCTTTGGCATGGCCTAAGCAAGAGCGGTCGTCGGTTTCACTCTTTGGCATGGCCTTAACAAGAGCGGTCGTCGGAATCCGAGCCTCGGCCTTCAGTATATGTTGCTATCTTTCCGAGCGCCATCACAGACTTGTCAGTTTCAGTTTACGGTTGCATGAAATGTTAGTAATAAATTGTAAATACCTGGCTTTGGTGTGGATTTCGAATCGATCGATTTATTCTAGTCACGAAACAAACAAAATCTTGTGATTTAACCATCCAGTTTAAGCAGCTGATGCTCGGTTGCCTATTATGTCACTGCGGCTCACAGAGAATCCTGAAACTTTGGCTCGTTCTGCCACACATCAAGCACCAGCACGTTACAGGAAGCTTAACAGTACCAGGTTGTGGTGAACTCATCCACCAGAGGAGGCTTAGTACGGCAGCTGAGTCACTTTGATGGGAGTCAACAGTGCCTGGTGGCATTCATCGTAAGCGTAATATCAACAACTGATCCTTATCATGAAGACACATAATTATGACGCAACAGAAATATTTGATGTGGACACAAACATACACACTCATAATTTCCTGTTGTATGCAAGAAAACAACATGACTTACGTCTACCGACTGTGTTTTACATAGTTTGCGATGCTTGGATGAAACAAACAACATTATAGCTTACCCCCATAAACTGTCACTGTTGAATTATTTGTTTGTGTGGACATCTAAAAATTCATGTTTGACAGAAAGTAGGTTTGTTGGTGGATATTCATTACAGGGGGCATAGTGGTGGATATTCATTACAGGGGGCATAGTGGTGGATATTCATTACAGGGACATAGTGGTGGATATTCATTACAGGGGACATAGTGGTGGATATTCATTACAGGGACATAGTGGTGGATATTCATTACAGGGGACATAGTGGTGGATATTCATTACAGGGGACATAGTGGTGGATATTCATTACAGGGGCATAGTGGTGGATATTCATTACAGGGGGCATAGTGGTGGATATTCATTACAGGGGGCATAGTGGTGGATATTCATTACATGGGGCATAGTGGTGGATATTCATTACAGGGGACATAGTGGTGGATATTCATTACAGGGGCATAGTGGTGGATATTCATTACAGGGGACATAGTGGTGGATATTCATTACAGGGGCATAGTGGTGGATATTCATTACAGGGGCATAGTGGTGGATATTCATTACAGGGACATAGTGGAGGATATTCATTACAGGGGCATAGTGGTGGATATTCATTACAGGGGACATAGTGGTGGATATTCATTACAGGGGGCATAGTGGTGGATATTCATTACAGGGTCCATAGTGGTGGATATTCATTACAGGGGGCATAGTGGTGGATATTCATTACAGGGGCATAGTGGTGGATATTCATTACAGGGGACATAGTGGTGGATATTCATTACAGGGGGCATAGTGGTGGATATTCATTACAGGGGACATAGTGGTGGATATTCATTACAGGGACATAGTGGTGGATATTCATTACAGGGACATAGTGGTGGATATTCATTACAAGAGGCATTGTGGTGGATATTCATTACAGGGGGCATAGTGGTGGATATTCATTACAGGGGCATAGTGGTGGATATTCATTACAGGGGACATAGTGGTGGATATTCATTACAGGGGCATAGTGGTGGATATTCATTACAGGGGACATAGTGGTGGATATTCATTACAGGGGACATAGTGGTGGATATTCATTACAGGGGACATAGTATTTTGCTGGTTTCTTTTTCGTGTAACATAGTCTACTTGAGAAAAAGGTTTTAAAACTATTTCATGCTGGCAAAGTACATTCTTTAGATTTTTCATCATATCCTAATGAAGACAATTTTGAATTCTTGGCAGAGTCAACACTTTTCGGATCAACGTATTCCAAGGCCTCCTGACATGCACGGACAAATGAAGACCGCCGAAAAAAAAAGGAATCCAAAGCTAGGTTGGCAAGCCTCTCTGGAACGAGTGTTTCGGCAGTCGTTCGTCCGATGGAACAACTCTTAGTTATAGCATCGGCCCTGAACGTTTGATCGCGTGACAGGCTTTATGTAAAGTAACGACAAAATATTGATTATTCTTTCTGTGCCTCTTTGAAGTGTGTGATTCACTTGAAAACATTGTTATGAGATAAGAGATCCTCCCACAAATATGAACATGATCTCTCATTCTTTACACGTCTGTGTAAACAAAAATCAGAATTGACCAACATAGAGTAGATCATGTACTCGCTCAACCTAATGAGAAGTTGCATATTGCATATTTTGATGGCATTTCAAGAAGGAATTGAAACAGTCCAGGCAATGTTCGAAAAGTAAAAAGAAAAAGAGAGAGAAAAAAATAGCCAGAAATGGAATATTATATCATCCTTACGAAAGACTGATCATCAATAGAATCGAGTCTTTTACATGACAAACACATTTCCTTTATTCAGGGCAGTCAGGTTTTACTCTGCTGACTACAGCCCCACCGAGCCGTAGTGTGTAAATGTTCTCTCACATGTTTGCAATGTTAATGACACGGACTCTTGAAAATGACGGTCTGGCAGAAAATTAAACAAGGCGTGCTTTAAATAAATTACAATAAATTCGAGATGCTACAGACCACAGTGCCAGGAATGCGAAGACAAAAAGTGAAGAGGTAGCGTCTGGAGATCATAGGTAGAGGTATCGTCTGGACATCATAGGTAGAGGTACCGTCTGGACATCATGGGTAGAGGTATCGTCTGGACATCATAGGTAGAGGTATCGTCTGGACATGGAAATGGGTTCGTCTGGTTCGTTTCTTTGCACCAACAGCCAGTATCATTATGGAAATGGGTTCGTCTGGTTCGTCTCTTTGCACCAGCAGCCAGTATCATTATGGAAATGGGTTCGTCTGGTTCCTCTCTTGGCACCAGCAGCCAGTATCATTATGGAAATGGGTTCGTCTGGTTCGTCTCTTTGCACCAGCAGCCAGAACACAGACGTGGCATCAAGTTCCAAAGAGACATGGGAATAATGTGACATTTCCTTCAGCGTTTAGTAAAAGACCTTGCTGTTGCGGTGCTGGCAAAAAGCATACGGTGAAAGAAAAAGCTTCAGACGAATTAGTGAAAAAAATGGATAGGGATATCAGATACAAGATTAGTGAAGAGAAATGGAGAGGGATATCAGATACAAGATTAGTGAAGAGAAATGGAGAGGGTATCAGATACAAGATTAGTGAAGAGAAATGGAGAGGGATATCAGATACAAGATTAGTGAAGAGAAATGGAGAGGGATATCAGATACAAGATTAGTGAAGAGAAATGGAGAGGGATATCAGATACAAGATTAGTGAAGAGAAATGGAGAGGGATATCAGATACAAGATTAGGGAAGAGAAATGGAGAGGGATATCAGATACAAGATTAGTGAAGAGAAATGGAGAGGGATATCAGATACAAGATTAGCGAAGAGAAATGGAGAGGGATATCAGATACAAGATTAGTGAAGAGAAATGGAGAGGGATATCAGATACAAGATTAGTGAAGAGAAATGGAGAGGGATATCAGATACAAGATTAGTGAAGAGAAATGGAGAGGGATATCAGATACAAGATTAGTGAAGAAATGGAGAGGGATATCAGATACAAGATTAGTGAAGAGAAATGGAGAGGGATATCAGATACAAGATTAGTGAAGAGAAATGGAGAGGGATATCAGATACAAGATTATCAGTGGATGTAATGCCAAGACAAATTTATAACAACCCGATCCAAATTTACCATTGAACAACATTGATGATTTGCAGAATAGTTTTTTTTTTCCAGATGAGTTATGGAGCGTCATAGAAAGTCATGGATAGGACTATATTCAAATCATCCTATGATTTCATTTTCTTTGTGATCTATTATGTTTTTGAAGTGCATTGTTACATAGAGACATGCTTGCAACTGATAATATGGACCATCTAAATTTATCTATGAACAACATTGATGAATTTCAGAAAATTGATATATTTTACCAAATGAAAGGTAAGGTATGTCATAGGTAGTCATTTATTTGCCTGGCTTGTCTCACAGATAGCTTAAATGAACAAAATATCAAAGCTCCTTTGTCTTTATTTGCCCGGATTGTCTCACAGATAGCTTGAAGCAACAAAATATCAAAGCTCCTTTGTCTTTATTTGCCCGGAGTATCTCACAGATAGCTTGAAGCAACAAAATATCAAAGCTCCTTTGTCTTTATTTGCCCGGATTATCTCACAGATAGCTTGAAGCAACAAAATATCAAAGCTCCTTTGTCTTTATTTGGCCGGTGTGCCTCACATACAGTTTAAAACATCATCTCTAAGCTCAAAAAAAAAAAAGGGGGGGGGAAGGGGGCGAAAGGAAAGAAAAAGAAAACAAAGAAAAAAGGGGCAGGACCTCAAGGATGACAATGTTCTTTAAAACACATGGTTCTACCCAAAATTGTCACACTTTGATTTAAAAAAAAAAAAAAAAACCAACAAAACAAAAAAAAAAAACACCACGGGAGAAAGTTCTGTTTAAAACAAAACATGGTATACTTTGATAATTTTCAAACGAATGAAATAATGTTTGGAGCTTTATATCATAGGAAAATGTCAACCAAATCTTTAATGGATCTTTCTTTAACATGAAAATGTGATGAGAATCAGTGCTTCCTCTCTGCCTAGAGTTTGCCCCAGGGAATGAAAGACACATTCGACCTTTGATCACAAGTTGAATCAGAATCTGTAGTAATCAGCTAGCCTGCATAGACCGGTTTGAAGAAAATCACACAAAGAAATAGCAGACAGGTATGTAACTTGAATTAGTTGGTGTGTTCGTTGTCAATATTTAACCAGTGTTTTGCACAGATAGCTTAAAGCAACAAAATCTCAAAGCTCCTTTGTCTTCATTTGGCCACTTTTTCTCGCATATAATGTTAAACATCATTTCTAAACTCTCCTCGTTCGCTACGCTCGCCCGAACAACAAAAGAGAAGCAAAGACAAACACAGAAAACAACATAATGATGCACACTTTTCACTATTATTGCAGTGGCAATATGGCGTTGTTTTATACAATGTTTACACTAAAGGCCTTGCAGACCTCAACAGAAACGCAATTGCTCGAGTGTTGACACTAGCAGATGACGGTCTGATCTACAAAACATCAAACAATGTTTAACTGACAATCTACGCTATTTAGTTCTAGGCTTTGACAGAATGCTAACCTTAAAGCATGTTGAGAATATTGTTCTCAAATGCAAAAAAGGCCTATCTGCCATGAAAGCAATGGCAGCTAAAGGCAGTAAACAGCGCCATCTCTACCGACCGTATCACGCACTTGTACTCAGTGTCATTGATTATGGATTAGAGCTTACAAGACTGTCCAACAGCAATTTTCTTTAGATTAGAAACAAAAAATGAAATGAAACAGTGAGAATGATCCTGGGAACCACGAAGGACACACTAGTTGAACTATGCGATACCTGCTCGATCTTTTTCCAATGCATCAAGGCACAAGCTAGAACAGGTGAAAACATATTTCAAAACACTTGAAAATCCCCAAAACCCACTTTATGCGGGGGTCAAGGAAACGAAAGGCACTCGGCTAGGACGTGGAAAATCATGGATGGGACAGGCAGAAGACAGTATACAGCTTGTGTGCCAGTTAGCAGAGCTCAAAGAAACGAAGGAATGGGAAAAGTATCCAGACCATTTGAAACACCTCTACAAAATTGCCATCGCTCTAGAACTTGGAAGACATTGTCGAGAATGGTCAGAAGGTAAAACAAACGGAGAAATTCAGATGCAGGTAGAAGACCTTTGCACAAAGATGATATTGTAATACACACGGACAGCTCTGTCACCAAAGGTAAGTGAAGCAAAATGGCCGAACTATCCAGAAAGACAATGGCGCGCACAGTTTAACAACTTCAAGTCTAACAATGGAGGTAGAAGCAGTGACACAAGCACTCAACTGGCTTTCATCCACAAACCAGTTTCAAACTCAACAAGCCATGATTCTAACTGGCTGCATGAACCTACTACAGAAAGTGAAAAGTAG
>CM031606.1:2926480-2931480 GCA_018398815.1 Conus ventricosus
CAATTTAAAAAGTAAGGTAACATCGAATTACAAAATAACATCAATATAACGATTTCATGCTTAAAATCTCTTCTCTCTCTCTCTCTCTCTCTCTCTCTCTCTCTCTCTCTCTCTCTCTCTCTCTCTCTCTCTCTCTCTCTCTCTCTCTCTCACTCCCTGTCCCCCCCTCTCTCTCTCTCTCTCTCTCCACACACACACACACACACACACACACACACACACACACACATACACACACACACACACACACACACACACACACACACACACACACACACACACACACACACACACACACACACACACACACACACACACACATTTCAATCAACTGCATCGTTTATCAGCATTACGCTTTTTTTTCCTCAGGCTAATGTCTACGCATAGGTCAGTCATGAGTATCAAAAAGAAGTAACTTTACTTCATTTTTGAAAGCTGATAATTGGGAGATATTTCTGTGTTTTGCTGGAAGTTTGTTCCATTCTTTACAGCCACAGAAGGAGAAACTTGTTTTGAATAAATCAAAATTAGCTTTAGGAATAATGAATCTGAGCGAATCATGATGGTGATGTAAATGTACTATTGATTTTAAATAATCTGGGCATGCGTCATGAACAATTTTGTGCATAAGAATCAGAGTGTTGAATGTTATACATGAGTGAAGAGGCAGTATTCTATTGCACCTAAATGCATCACGCATAGAAGGATCGGATTGCTTCTGACAGCTGATCATCTTAATGGCTCGTTTTTGCAATGAACAAAGTGGTTTTAAAGTAGATGGCGCACATTTACCCCAGATTATAGAGCAGTAGTCTAATCGAGCCTGAACAAAAGCAAAATAATACATTTTTCGTGAATGTTCGTTGAGAAAGTGTTTTATCTGTGACAGCTGGAACACACAACACGAGAGTTGTTTGATTAGGTTATGGATCTGATCGTGCCAGGAAAGATTTTCATCGATGACGATGCCTAATAATTTGTGCTTTGCAACTTGTTTTATTGTTTTATCTTTGTACATTATTTTTAATTTTGCTTCTTTTATGACTTGTCTTTTTTGACGTGCACATATTAACATAGATTCGGTTTTATGAGGATGAACAAGCATGTCATTTGAATCACACCAGTCTTCCACTGATTTCATGCTTGCATTTAAATGATAATTAATTTCATCGATGCTATGACTAGAGTATTGTAAAGATGTATCATCAGCGAACAAATCACACACTGCATTTTGAATTGATAAAGGGAGATCATTTATGTAGAGGGAGAACAACAGGGGACCTAAGATTGATCCCTGTGGCACGCCTCTTGGCAACAGTCTCTTAGAAGAAATAACACCTCGTGAAAAAACAGATTGCGTACGGTTCAACAAGTAAGATCTAAAAAATGATTCCGTATTGTTGTCGACGCCGTAAACATTAAGCTTTTTTAGCAGTATATTGTGATTAATTAAATCAAAAGCCTTTGTTAAATCAATAAACACTACACCAACTGCTTTCCTGTTGTTGATATCTTTTAGCCAAAAATTTGTGATCCGACACAAAGCCGTTTCACATGAATGTAGTTTCCTAAATCCTGACTGATTGATATACAACAGTTTATGTTTCTCAATAAAAGATGATGAAGAAGAAGAAGAAGAAGAAGAAGAAGAAGAAGAAGAAGAAGAAGAGGAAGAAGAAGAAGAAGAAGAAGAAGAAGAAGAAGAAAAAGAAGAGGAAGAAGAAGAAGAAGAAGAAGAAGAAGAAGAAGAAAAGAAGAAGAAGAAGAAGAAGAAGGGTAACCCTTGGCACGAACGTGTCAGAGGTGCAGGGCTCACAACTCCTCGCTTGGTAAAAGTTCCAGTCCCGGAAGGTTCTAGGAACGGAGCAACTCTTTTTTTTTTCTTTTTTTCTTTGTGCTGTCCCATCTTCAGTGCCACCTCAGTGGCAGTGCACCCACGCCGCTCATTCCAACACCCCGACCACAGCCACAGCCCGGTCGGTCATTCCGACACCCCGTTCACAGCCACAGCCCGGTCGGTCATTCCGACACCCCGACCACAGCCACAGCCCGGTCGGTCATTCCGACACCCCGTTTACAGCCACAGCCCGGTCGGTCATTCCGCCACCCCGACCACAGCCACAGCCCGGTCGGTCATTCCGACACCCCGACCACAGCCACAGCCCGGTCGGCCCCGCCGCAGTCCCAGCACGGCAATCCACAAGGAGTCGTCAAATTCAAGTCACGAGGCAACCTACTGGAGGAGACACTGCACTGCTGCCGAGTCACTTCGGTGGAGTTCAGTGGCGCCTGTTCTGATCCAACATACGCAGGATACCACTTACTAAGTCCTTTTCTGACGACAATAATTGCTTAGTCGAGGAGGCAATACCGGTGACCCCGACTGAATCAAATCAAGGTTACAGACATGGAGAGGACATCAAAACTGAGGTCACATGAGAGCAGGGCATGCAGGGCCACAGCACTTGAGACTTCTTTAACTATTGATCGATGAGATTGAGGACAATGAAGATGATGGTACGGATTTCCATGCCGGTCTGAGACTGCATGATAGGGCTGTACTCTACGCTTCCTTTCCTAATATAACCCGGCGTCAACCAGGCCCGAGAGATACAGACACCTGCAATGTTGGTCAGGAGATTTGAGCAACACTCTCAGAAACGCATCCATTTAGTGGATGAAACTCGATTGTGTGGTCCAAGTCTTTCCAACTGAGCCCGTAGCAAACTCAACTCTGGGTAGGAGCCGGTCGGGGCAGTAAAATCCCACTGGCTCTGACGGGAATCAAACCAGTGATCTCAACTGGGTTCTCGGATGGGAAGCCTGGAGTGTTCCAACTTTTTTTTGAGATGCATTACTAAATGAGCTGCTTTTTGTGCTCCCAGGTCTTATAGAACAGGGAGTACTTTAGAATGGGAACGAAGAAATGCTGTCTGTGTGTCTGTCCGTCCGTCCGTCCGTGGTCAAAATGTGTTCAACTCGCTCCAGACACAACTATTGGACCGATCTTTCTGAAAATTTATGGGTTTGTTCATTATGGGTCACGGATGATGCCCGATGTTTTAGTTTACCGCTATAGCCGTTACTAACGGCTATAACGGCCTGTAGCGGGTTTTCTTCTTTATGGAATATCTCAGAAAGTACTTGACCGATCTTTGTGAAAATTAGCAAGTATGTTCATCATGGGTCACGGATGATGCACCATGTTTTAGTTTACCCCATTACAGCTGTTACTAACGGCTGTAACGACCTGTAACGGTTTTTCTTCTTTATGGAATATTTGAGAAAGTACTTGGCCGATCTTTGTAGCAGGTATTCTCATTATGGGTCACGGATGATGCACGATGTTTAGTACCTGTAACGGTTTTCCTTCTTTATGGAATATCTCAGAAAGTACTTGGCCGATCTTTCTGAAAATTTGTAGGTATGTTCATTATGGGTCACGGATGATGCACCATGTTTTAGTTTACCCCGTTATAGCTGTTACTAACGGCTGTAACGGCCTGTAACGGGTTTTCTTCTTTATGAATATCTCAGAAAGTACTTGGCCGATCTTTCTGAGAATTTGTAGGTATGTTCATTATGGGTCACGAATAATGCCCGATGTTTTAGTTTACCGTTATAGCTGTTACTAACGGCTGTAACGGCCTGTAACGGTTTTTCTTTTTTTATGGAATATCTCAGAATGTACATGGCCGATCTCTGTGGAAATTAGCAGATATGTTCATTATGGTTCACGGATCATGCCCAACGTTTTAGTTTACCGTTATAGCCGTTCCTAATGGCTATAACGATCCATAACGGTTTTTCTTTTTTATGAAATATCTCAGAAAGTACGTGGCCGATCTTTCTGAAAATTTGTAGGTATGTTCATTATCGGTCTCGGACGATGCCCGATGTTTTAGTTTACCGTTGTAGCCGTTACTAACGGCTATATCGGCCCCTTCTTCTTCATGGAATATCTTAGGAAGTACGTGGCCAATATTTCTGAAAATTTGTAGGTATGTTCATTATGGGTCACGGATGATGCCCGATGTTTACGTTTACCGTTTTAGCTTTTACTAATGGCCCAGAATGATTTTCTTCTTGATGGAAAATCTCAGAAAGTTCTTGGCCGATCTTTCTTAAAATTTGTAAGTATGTTCATTATAGGTCACATATGATGGCTGATGTTTACCAGAATAGCCATTACTAACGGTTAGACCAGCCCAAGACGGTTTTTTCCCCTTTATGGAATATATCACGCGTATGCAGGATAAACTGGGAGTACGTTTATATGCTTTGCATCTTGTTTCTTCTTCTGCTGGAGGACTCGTGGTATCTGGCCAAGACAAAGCGAGCCGCGCAGTACGGAATTCCTTCCAACATTCTCATTCTTATGTGCTGCTGCATGTTGTGGTTGTGTACTAAACCAGTGGTCGAACCAGCGCTTTGTAACTCCTCTTTTTGACAGAAGTGGAAGTAGTCTTCAAAGTCCTGATGAACCCCAGAACTTGCTTTGATGAACCCCAGAACTTCCTTTGATGAACCCCAGAACTTGCTTTGATGACCCCAGAACTTCCTTTGATGAACCCCAGAACTTGCTTTGATGAACCCCAGAACGTGCTTTGCTTTTTTGGAGCAGATGTTAAAAGTATGCTCCTCCCAGTTCAAGTCTTCGTGAATTGTCATTCTCACTCGTCTGATACGTTTCAATAGCTCGTTTCCCTTGCCAAGTGTGTACTGATACCTCTGTGTGTGTGTGTGTGTGTGTGTGTGTGTGTGTGTGTGTGTGTGTGTGTGTGTGTGTGTGTGTGTGTGTGTGTGTGTGTGTGTGTGTGTGTGTGTGTGTGTGTGTGTGTTGTGTGTTGTGTGTGTGTGTGTGTGTGTGTGTGTGTGTGTGTGTGCGTGCGTGCGTGCGTGCGTGCGTGCGTGCGTGCGTGCGTGCGTGCGTGCGTGCGTGCGTGCGTGCGTGCGTGCGTGCGTGCGTGCGTGCGTGCGTGCGTGCGTGCGTGCGTGCG
>CM031606.1:2941480-2958980 GCA_018398815.1 Conus ventricosus
ACTAATACAGTCTTTTAATTGAGTTATATTGTGCTTCTGTACAGCGGTTTTCATCCATATGCATTCATAATCTGCAGACTACGCAAGCTTAACATTCTGTGACAGGGCTTTCTGATGATCAGTTATCAAAATAATAAAGGTATAAGAGGTCTAACTAATACAAACTGGATTCCCGTTTTCACAGGTCTTACACTGGAATCAGGAGAGCCTGTCTTTGTGGGCACCGGCTCAGCGCTTAAAGCTGTAAAGTGATCGTATTGATAGTTGTTTGATAACGTCGTGACGTTGTATGCCAGATTTGATCATAAGCTGTAAAGTGATCGTATTGATAGTTGTTTGATAACGTCGTGACGTTGTATGCCAGATTTGATCATAAGCTGTAAAGTGATCGTATTGATAGTTGTTTGATAACGTCGTGACGTTGTATGCCAGATTTGATCATAGGCTGTAAAGTGATCGTATTGATAGTTGTTTGATAACGTCGTGACGTTGTATGCCAGATTTGATCATAAGCTGTAAAGTGATCGTATTGATAGTTGTTTGATAACGTCGTGACGTTGTATGCCAGATTTGATCATAAGTTGTAAAGTGATCGTATTGATAGTTGTTTGATAACGTCGTGACGTTGTATGCCAGATTTGATCATACGCTTTCCTGACGTTGAAAAGGTCGCGAGTAGAGTTACGTTTTGTTATCTGAAAAGCTGACGTATAATTTGAAAAATGAATCGTTGATCTGCCTTTGTGGAAACGCACTTCATTTGGAGGTGCTGTTTTGTTGATTTACCGATAATTTATTACACTTTTAAAAGGATGTTTCCATGAACTTGCGCACATGAGGAGTCAGTGTGATTCGGTGTCTTTGAGAGACGGAATCAGCAAATGACGTTCAACCCAAGCGTGCTGTTTAAACTGATATAACTGACCAGACTCTAAGTCGGGCCCTAGACATCCAATGTATACGTCACTGCATTGCAGTCTGCGTTCCCCGCTGAGAGATCACAATGGACACGTCACTGCATTGCAGCTTGCGTCCCCCGCTGAGAGATCACAATGTACACGTCACAGCTGAGAGATCACAATGTACACGTCACTGCTGAGAGATCACAATGTACACGTCACAGCACTGCGTCCCCCGCTGTGAGATCATAATGTACACGTCATTGCATTGCAGCCTGCGTCCCCCGCTGAGAGATCTCAATGTACACGTCAATGCATTGTGTCCCCCGCTGAGAGATCACAATGTACACGTCAATGCATTGTGTCCCCCGCTGTGCCATCACAATGTACACGTCAATGCATTGTGTCCCCCGCTGTGACATCACAATGTACACGTCACTGCATTTCGTCCCCCGCTGTGACATCACAATGTACACGTCACTACATTGCAGTCTGCGTCCCCCGCTGAGAGATCACAATGTACACGTCACTGCACTGCGTCCCCCGCTGTGAGATCACAATGCATACGTCACTGCACTGCGTCCCCCGCTGTGAGATCACAATGTACACGTCACTGCGTTGCAGCCTGCGTCCCCCGCTGAAAGATCACAATGTACACGTCACAGCACTGCGTCCCCCGCTGTGAGATCACAGTGTCTGCCCTCAGTTTCATAACACAAACGCATGGTGAGCTGGCAAAGTCCGCAGCCATCGTGACCTAGTCACAGCGTCACACAACTCGAAACATTTTTCTCTTGTCGTTCTCTAATTTACAGTCGTAATGTACCTACTCTAGAAATCGATGTTGCTAAAATAATTGAATCATGCATTTGTTACTCAGAAGGTAGATAGTTCCAAAGTGAGCTGACTGTAAGCGGATTTAAAAGAAAAATAACTATGCCGCCGAACGAAAGGACAAGCAATTAAATTACGAGACAAACACAACGGGTTTTGACGTCTTTGATGTTCTTCAAACAAGACTAGCAACTATCAAGACAATGACAACGAAGGATGAACAATTACTTATCTCCCCAAATTGGGCTCAAAATGAATGGATATGTCTTAAAAAGGTTAAAATGTCGTAACTGAACCGCATTCCAATGCAACAACAAATCCGTATATACTGTGTTCAAGTTTACCTTGGATGCAGAAATTGATACAAAGTCAATGTGAACATGCTAGTCCGACATCGGGTCTTCGTTCAGCAATAGAAGCAAGCACTTGGCTCTTTCAATGATTACCATCTATAGGGGCTTCAGATAGGGGACCCCCATCCACATTGTGTTTATGACGGTGGTGCTAGTATGCGTTCTGGTGCGAGCGAGCGAGCGAGCGGTCGTGTGTGTGTATGTGTGTGTGTGTGTGTGGTGTGTGTGTGTGTGTGTGTGTGTGTGTGTGTGTGTGTGTGTGTGTGTGTGTGTGTGTGTGTGTGTGTGTGTGTGTGTTGTGTGTGTGTGTGTGTGTGTGTGTGTGTGTGTGTGTGTGTGTGTGTGTGTGTGTGTGTGTGTGTGTGTGTGTGTGTGTGTGATGTCGTCGTCGTCGTCGTGGTGGTGGTTATTGTTGTTGCTCCTGCTGCTGCAGTTGTTGTCATTGTTCATCTCTAACTACACATGCTGAGCTTTTGCTGTCTTGTAGTGTTTGTCTATCTCCACCTTTCCATTTGTAGGTCATGAACACTGCTGTCTTGCAGTGTAGGTGTATCTCCACCTTTCCATTTGTAGGTCATGAACACTGCTGTCCTGTAGTGTTGGTGTATCTCCACCTTTCCATTTGTAGGTCATGAACACTGCTGTCATATAATGTTCGTGTATCTCCACCTTTCCATTTGTAGGTCATGGACACTGCTGTCCTGTAGTGTTGGTGTATCTCTACCTTTCCGTTTGTAGGTCATGAACACTGCTGTCCTGTAGTGTAGGTGTATCTCCACCTTTCCGTTTGTAGGTCATGGACACTGCTGTCCTGTAGTGTTGGTGTATCTCCACCTTTCCATTTGTAGGTCATGAACACTGCTGTCTTGTAGTGTCCGTGTATCTGTACCTTTCCATGTGTAGGTCATGAACACTGCTGAGATCACGTCTCTGTTTAAAGTTTCTGACATTTTTCTATGTATAGCTATAGTTCGTAGTTTTCAGCATTCTTTAGAACATAGTTTCGGAGTGTGTCTATATATAGCAATAGTCGGTAGTCTTCGGCATTCTTTAAAATATAGTCTCGAAGTACTCCTTTTTGGTTGTTTTTAGAACTCCTCTCTCTCTCTCTCTCTCTCTCTCTCTCTCTCTCTCTCTCTCTCTCTCTCTCTCTCTCTCTCTCTCTCTCTCTCTCTCTCTCTCTCTCTCTCTCTCTCTCTCTGTGTGTGTGTGTGTGTGTGCGTGTGCGTGTGCGTGTGTGTGTGTGTGTGTGTGTGTGTGTGTGCGTGCGTGCGTGCGTGCGTGCGTGCGTGCGTGCGTGCGTGCGTGGGTGCGTGTGTGCGTGCGTGCGTGCGTGCGTACACGCGCGCGCGCGCGCGCGCGTGTGTGTGTGTGTGTGTGTGTGTGTGTGTGTGTGTGTGTGTGTGTGTGTGTGTGTGTGTTGTGTGTGTGTGTGTGTGTGTGTGTGTGTGTGTAATATTATTGTTATTACTTTATTTATTGTTGCAATGTTGCAAAAAAAAGGAGAGAAACTCTCTATGCCATGCAGCTCGCAGCACTATATTACATTATTTTACAGATGTAGACATATCATTGCCTCCACAAAACCACCCTTATCATGACCGATGGAACTGATGACAAAGAAAAGAAAATATTGTTCGGAGGATAAATGATCAAGTGGCATTTATTGGTCAAACGATACCTGCTTCATTGTACTGGGAAGGACCATATCTAAAACATTAAGAATGTCGGCACTCGGCGAAGAACAAACGATGGTTATCCTCTTCAGCGGATCCCCTTCAACTACACAGCATAACGTGACAGACCTGCTCCTTAACATCACTCAGCAGACAGATCCAGCACAACGTTTGGCGCCGAACTTTGAACACTTCATACCCTGGGACAACCCGGACAGTCTGGTCAGTGCACACACTGAGGACCTCGTACGCCGCATGAGAGACACGGTGGTCCTGCCGCTCTTGTTTCTGATTGGCGGGCCTGCCAACGTCATCAACATGGCGGTGTTCCACAAGCAAGGACTGAAGGAACGGATCAACGTGTGTCTGTTCTCCTTGTCCCTGGCAGATCTGCTCTACCTCTGCTACAACATACTGCTCTACGCTGAACAGATCCATGTGCAGTTCACCACCAAAGAAAAGTAAATAGTTTTCTAAATATAAACGAATAAGAGAGTTGGCAGACTTGGAACTCGTATGCAAAATAATCGCTTTGTGAAGAAAATCAGTAGTCACTTTTGACAAGATCTGTATGAAAAAATTGGATGAATACATATAAAACGAAAATCAAGTGTTTAAGCGGTAGGGAAAGAGAGCAATGAAAATTCAAACAGAAAAAAGGTTAGTTTGTTGTGTATATAAATCCAAAACAGTGGCATGATAGGGTGGAAAACCGTTCTATAAAATCCATAACAGTATCATTTTCACTATAGCTTATACCACAACATAAGCATGTTGGCAAAATGCACATGCTGTTACTGCTTACAAACAAAAGGCAACTGAGCCAGGAATGTTTTGTCTCAGCGTTTCCTGATTATTGTGTATGTGCGTTTTCATCATTTTGCGATGTTATTTCTTCCAGAGGAAGACATTTTGATGATAAACACCGTCACGGGAACTCTTTATCTTATGTAACTCCAACAAGTAAATTTACCAGCCGCTTTGGATAAAAGAACTTAAACGTACACACAGCCCTAGACCCTATATTCGTGGTGTAATACGTTAATGATCTTAACTCTGTGTAGTTGCAGAAATCTGAGACAGACAGACAGACAGACAGACAGACAGACAGACAGACAGACAGACAGACAGGCAGAAACAATAAAGAGACTGAGACAGAGAGAAACAGAGAGCTCATATTGGCCAATCAAGTTAATTAAACTTTTTTGTTAAGTGAAGAGAAAGGCTGGAGACAGATAAACATATTTAGAATATAAAAAAGAAGAAGAAGAAACAAAACCAGCAATCTTTGCATTTTGCTTTCATATGAGAGTCTTGTGACGCTGGCAAAGATGGGAAACCACTGTTACATTAAAAGATTATTAGAACAGCGGTCGATGAATGGGCACATTTTCTACTCACCGTTCACTTCAGTTGTTCATAATTACAGTAAAAGTGTAACACGTTGTTTGCTGCATTTTGTTTTACTTATACCGAATTACAACATTGTTTCGGAATCGGTGAGGGCATTTGCATTAAGTACATGTTAAATTTCAGGTGCGCGGGCGCGCGCGCACACACACACACGCACGCACGCACGCACGCACGCACGCACGCAGGCAGGCAGACAGACAGACAGACAGACAGACAGACAGACAGACAGAAAGACAGAAGATAGATAGATAGATAGATAGATAGATAGATAGATAGATAGATAGATAGATAGATAGATAGATAGATAGATAGATAGATATTACACATACATGCACGCACGCAGGCACACACTTTAATTTAATTGAGACTGTCACGACCGACCCCTGGAGGTCTGCCCTGACAGGATCGGTCTAGATGGGAGTGAAGGGAGTGACTGACCTCACACGCCTCGCAAGAGACCACACAAGAAAGATTACAATACAATACACCATTTATTCACACCAACACACACATAGTCACAAATAAGCATTCCAACACACACAACATACACAATCACAATTAAGCATTTCAACACACACAACATACACATAGTCACAAACAAGCATTTCAACGCACACAACATAACCATAATCATAAATAAGCATTTCCAACACAGGTTCCTTTTTTTTGCTTCATGTGGTTCCCCCTCACCCCTGTCTCTCCAAAGTCCTCTGAGAGTACCGTGTCGAATAAGGTGCCCCAAACCGGGTCTGTTCTTAAACAGAGTCTTTCAATGCTAACACCCTTGACACACACACTCACACCCAAATTCCACGACACAGAGCTAACCACCCCGGTCACATACGCTGTAGGAGGTCCGTGGACAGTGGAGAACGCCTCCCGTGGGACGAGGCGTTGTCGCGGAAAGTCCCGGACAGGGTCAGGACCATCCAGCAAGGTCCACGTGCTCCTCACACTGCGTGGCCCCAACAGCGCAAGCTTCGGGTGAAGCCCCCGGGAGGAGAGAAAATGGAAGGAACTGGAAGGAAAGAAGGGTACTAGAACCCCGCAGTCAGTACGGTCTGAAATTTGCTGCTTAATCCTAACAGCCACTCGCATGATGAGGGAGGGGAGGTGTTTGCTGAATACATTAGTAACACCAGCTCAACACAGACCTGAGCATAACACAGTAAACAAACCAAATGAGGAATGTTCGCTAAAGGTCTCCTCACACGAAGCAGGTAAGAGATTACATTAACAGGTTAAACAAACGAATAGCAATTTATATCTTCATCCTTCCCTCACTCACGTTCAACATTTTCCTTTCTTAGGAACTGAACTAATACATCAACCATTGCTTTATAAGTGCCACCACATTTGCAAATAATAATAATTCAATGGCACAATTATCCCCACATTTTATAGCAACATTTCAAAATGACACAATTCTCCAACCACGCATCCAAACGACTAATCATGCGTACGCACACTCGCAAACATAAAACTCGTTCCCCTTGCGCACACAAACAGACGGTGGCCGAAGAATAAGAGACCGGTGATTGTGACAGGGGCGGACGAGCGAGACCAAGCAAGTTCCAACCCTGAATCACCAGGTTCTCCCCCCATCCCCGCCGACTACCGCATCACCAGATGCATAAAAATGAGAAAGACTTTTGGATATAATTTTGACTGGACAGGTTAAAGATTGAATTAACCAGAAAAAGTGGTCTCAAACAATATTTCTTTTATAATTTGAAAACCAAAAGAAATTGCGCAAAAGAGAAGAATTAGCCGGCTAACAACAACAACAACAACAAAAAACCCTGAAACTGATGCTTACCAGCTACCCGTGGGTGACCCAAAAGTGATGGGTCAAGCGACTCTCTGCCCTCTGTCCAGTCGAGAGGACAGCAGAGCAGATGCGGAAAAGAGACGACGTGATGTCCTCCCCTACAGGCCGACTGTAGGAATGAAGGTACCGACCGTACCTTCGACGAAGTGGTAGAGAACCAGAACCGGAGCAGGTGCTCCCAGGGACATCTTCCGCTCAAGTGAAGAGAGAACCTGCCTAACCGATGGCAGCCAACATGCCACCCTACGTCACAGTGAGAATACCCCAAGCCTAAGAGGAATGATGCACGTGCGGCAGGTAAAAAGACAGGTGAGAGGCCGATAGAAAACAGCCAGTTCAAGCGAAAGGTACCAGCCACCCGTGAACCTGCAGGATGAATTGCACGGGCAGTGGAATTAGAGAGAGAGAGAGAGAGAGAGAGAGAGAGAGAGAGAGAGAGAGAGAGAGGAAGAGAGAGAGAGAGAGAGAGAGAGAGAGAGAGAGAGAAAGTAAACCTAACCTGAGCTGAACGACATTAAGGTGCAAACACACCACAAGCCACATTAAGGGACGGTTACACGACAACAACAACGACAATAAATAAATGAATAATTCCACCACCCTAGATGGGTCAATCGTCATAGGCCTCGTGACAAACTCGTGACAAACTCGTGACAAACCCCCCTTCTAAAAGCATCTGTTTCTCTGAGATACAGTGCTCCTTTGAACCTTGACGCATGTGCAAATTCACAACTATGGGACCGAACCCAACCCTCTGTGATCGACAGAGTACGATAAATCCAATACAAACATTCCACGATAGAACTACACAGGGAGATACATAATACTACATTTATCAAACAACTAAGCAAACCTTCCAACAATAAAAGTAGCAATCCGAACCAGTGGTGATTCACTACCGTTACTGAAGTGAAAACTGTCACACCTGATACAGAGACAAAAAGGGGATATAACCCTTGTTGAGGGGAAGTGTTCCTCTGACTGATTTCTCAATGTGCTGACTACGGAGCTCGGCTGAGATAGTCAGCATCCGTATTGCTGGAACCCTTGATATGGCGAAAAGTGAGCATGACTCTGCAGTTCCGCTGCCTAACTCATGAATCGACGACTGACTGGCCGGATCCGGTCCAGGCACTGGAGAGGATGATGATCACTCTCCAGTACAAACTTCCGGCCGTGCTTCTTCTTGGGCACGCCAGTGCGCGTCCAAATCTGCCAGAGAGCTTCAGCAACAGTAGGGGCATCGATAGTCCTAAGCGGAACAGCCTCTGGGTATCGAGTCGCGTAGTCTACCACTACCAAAATGTAGCGGTGACCGCGATCGGATGGTGGATTAATGGGTCCCACCAGGTCGACACCAACCTTGCTGAATGGCTCCCCAACCAGTGGCACTGACCCTAGGGGAACACGCTTCAAGCGACCCTTAGGCGTTGTCCGTTGGCAGACATCGCAACTGCGGCAGTACTGCCTAACCTGAGAGTTCATCCCCGGCCAGAAGAAATCCTGTCTTACTCGCTCGAGAGTCCGCTTTGAGCCCATATGACCTGCCATGGGTGAATCATGGGCCTGCCGGAGAACAGATTCTCTCAAGCTTTGGGGGACGACTAGCTGCTTCGCCACACGATCTGCCTGAGTGAAAACCCTAAAGAGGATCCCCTTGTGGAGCTTGAAGCTCACCTTGGCGTGTCGGGCAGACTGAGCGGGACGATCTACCAGTTGCCGCAGGCGCTGGACATCCAAGTCCCTGGCCTGAAGACGAACCATGGTAGCAGGATCAGCCCTGGCCAGAACCTCGTCAGAGATCGGCTGTAGAACAGGACGCAATTCCTGCTCCTGTTTCTTGGCTTTGGCGCGCGTGGTAACTCCCACACACGCCTGTACGGGCAGATCCGTAGACACGGACTGACTGCGTCCGTCTGCGAAGGTGATGGTATTCCCTATGAGAAGTTAATACAGAGGTCGCTCCACCGCGATGGCCCATACTTCGCCACAGAAGTAGGGGGTGGAGATAGGAATGAGTACAGAAGGACGGGTGGAGGTAAAACCAGCCTCCAACCCGCACACATCGTAACTGGCGCCTCGCTGAGCCTCAGGGGAAACCAAATCCTTATCCACAAGGAGCGTTGATGCTCCCGAATCCCTGATGGTGTCGACCAAGGATGAACCAACAACAGAAAGAAACACTGGACACTCTGTACCACCAGAAGGACCCCACGTTAGCCGAGGCACGAGGACGCTGGAAAGGACTAGCCCCATGACTACCGGCGGCTTTAGGGCAATCTTTCCTAATGTGGCCGGGACGACCACAAAGAAAACACAGTCGGGGTGCTGAGGTCCCCGATGAACTGCCTGCCGTGTTCGACCCGCTAGCGGTCGTCGGCGCCTTATTGCCACTAAATCCTGTGAGGGTCTTCCTGTCCGTATCTGGGCGATGCCCATAAGCTCTACGGGCTTCAGCAAACACCTCAGCGGTATGAATCGCAGCCGCGAAATCCTGTGGTGCTGTCTCGCCTATACGGATCCTCAACTCTGGGGACACGGTGTTGGTAAGCTGTTCGATGAGAATCAGATCCTCAAGCTCCAGCTTAGCCAACTGACGCCAGTACCCTAGCGTTTTGCGCAGCCTATCTCCAAACTGCACGAAGGTCTCGACGTTATTCTTTTCATGGACCTGAACTTCCTCCTGTACGTCTCTGGGGTAAGGTGGAAACGTTTACGCAGAGCTAACTGCATGTCTGCATAAGATGCGCCTTCATTTAGAGTGAGCACACACTCCCTTGCGTACTGATAATCCAGAAACAAGGTGCATGGCCTTTTGTTCCTCAGACAATTGGTACGAACTTGCTTACCTTCTCTAAATGCTCCAAGAACATATCAATGTCCTCACTAGGTCTGAACTCTGGAAGCTTTAATTTTGGGCCTCTAACTCTATCACTTGCCTGTTGATTAACCCCTGATTTACAGATGCGGGAGTCCATGAAAGAAGTTGTTCCATCTCTTCCCTACGCAGGCTTCCTGTCTGGCAGCCCCTTCCCTACGCTGATCCAACTCTTATGGACGGAGGGCATCCTGTCTGACAGCATCTTCCCTATGCAGCGTTGCCTCTTCCCTACGGAGGGCTGCATCCTCTCGTCGCTGTTGCTCCAAAAACATCAGGACAGAGGCGATATCCTGGGCAGGATTCACCACCCCCGACACGGGAGGATGACCCGTTTGACCCGTCCCTTGGGTCTCGACTTTCCCATGAGGAAAGACTCCCGGGGCATACTCCTTACGAGGGGAAGGATGGAGAGGAGAAGGTTTCGGTCTCTGCGACCCAACAGAAGCCCACAGTTGCTTAACCATACTCTGACGCATCCGAGCGGACGCGTCAGGTGGGGTCTCGACAGAAAGATCCCTCAGCGAAGAAGTAGTGAAAGTACTCGCTGGACTATCGGCTACAGCACTGGAATAGTAGAAGTCACTGTAGTCGAAGTACTGGTACTAATAGTAGGGACTACATTTTGAAGACCTTTTTTCTTCGACGCACGCGTCGCCATACCACCAGCACCGGACGTTGCCATGACAACTATATCCTACGGTTCTCAAATAGAGGGGAATAGACAATTCCACTTGAAAAACAGATACCGCACGGATATGTCACGTCTCTTGGTGACTGACTGAGAAAACAGCAAATAAAAAAAAAATGTCAACGTACAATGTCCAGGCTGCTCCCACTCTGGCAACACCGTGCTCCACAACATGAGCAACAGTGCGGTGGGGCTCACCGACACAAAAAACAAAAACAAAAAAAAATGTCCAGGCTGCTCCCACTCTGGCAACACCACACTCCACAACACGAGCAACAGTGCGGTGGGGCTCACCGACAAAAACAAAAAAAATGACAGAAGGAATCCGGAGAAGAAAACAAAAAAGTGACACTAACGTCCGATACACCCACCTGTACTCAACCACCCGGTTAAGAAAACTGGTTAACCACAAAACAGGAATGGCAGACTGAGTGGCAACAGAAAGGAAAGTCTTACGGCCGTATCTGCGTGAGGCACCCGGCGAAAAGAGGAGGTCTGGACTCGGTCGATTCCCCTTCGTCTCAACTCGAACCCCCACAGTCACACCAGATGTTCTTTCGGGCCACCAAAAGACTCCCTACACACTAGAGTCACCCAGCCAACCACCCAACAAACAAACACAACAAACTAACTAAACGTATACAAAACAGACAGAACTGGACAGGTACTCCGCAAAATAAGAGAGACAGTCAGAACCCTTCACATCCCGGACGAGCCCCCATAAATGTCACGACCGACCCTGGAGGTCTGCCCTGACAGGATCAGTCTAGATGGGAGTGAAGGGAGTGACTGACCTCACACGCCTCGCAAGAGACCACACAAGAAAGATTACAATACAATACACCATTTATTCACACCAACACACACATAGGCACAAATAAGCATTCCAACACACACAACATGCACAATCACAATTAAGCATTTCAACACACACAACATACACATAGTCACAAACAAGCATTTCAACGCACACAACATAACCATAATCATAAATAAGCATTTCCAACACAGGTTCCTTTTTGTGCTTCATGTGGTTCCCCCTCACCCCTGTCTCTCCAAAGTCCTCTGAGAGTACCGTGTCGAATAAGGTGCCCCAAACCGGGTCTGTTCTTAAACAGAGTCTTTCAATGCCGACACCCTTCACACACACACACACACACACACCACACACACACACAAATTGCACGACACAGAGCTAACCACGCCGGTCACATACGCTGTAGGAAGTCCGTGGACAGTGGAGAACGCCTCCCGTGGGACGAGGCGTTGTCGCGGAAAGTCCCGGACAGGGTTAGGACCATCCAGCAAGGTCCACGTGCTCCTCACACTGCGTGGCCCCAACAGCGCAAGCTTTGGGTGAAGCCCGGGAGGAGAGAAAATGGAAGGAACTGGAAGGAAAGAAGGGTACTAGAACCCAGCAGTCAGTACAGTCTGAAATTCGCTGCTTAATCCTAACAGCCACTCGCATGATGGGGGAGGGGAGGTGTTTGCTGAATACATTAGTAACACCAGCTCAACACAGACCTGAGCATAACACAGTAAACAAACCAAATGAGGAATGTTCGCTAAAGGTCTCCTCACACGAAGCAGGTAAGAGATTACATTAACAGGTTAAACAAACGAATAGCAATTTATATCTTCATCCTTCCCTCACTCACGTTCAACATTTTCCTTTCTTTGGAACTGAACTAATACAGCAACCATTGCTTTATAACTGCCACACATTTGCAAATAATAATAATTCATGGCACAATTATCCCCACATTTTATAGCAACATTTCAAAATGACACAATTCTCCAACCACGCATCCAAACGACTAATCATGCGTACGCACACTCGCAAACATAAAACTCGTTCCCCTTGCGCACACAAACAGACGGTGGCCGAAGAATAAAAGACCAGTGATTGTGACAGGGGCGGACGAGCGAGACCAAGCAAGTTCCAACCCTGAATCACCAGGTTCTCCCCCCATCCCCGCCGACTACCGCATCACCAGATGCATAAAAATGAGAAAGACTTGTGGATATAATTTTGACTGGCCAGGTTAAAGATTGAATTAACCAGAAAAAGTGGTCTCAAACAATATTTCTTTTATAATTTTGAAAACCAAAAGAAATTGTGCAAAAGAGAGAATTAGCCGGCTAAGAAAAAAAAACAAAAAAAAAAACCACGAAACTGATGCTTACCAGCTACCCGTGGGTGACCCAAAAGTGGTGGGTCAAGCGACTCTCTGCCCTCTGTCCAGTCGAGAGGACCAGCAGAGCAGATGCGGAAAAGAGATGATGTGATGTCCCTCCCCTACAGGCCGACTGTAGGAATGAAGGTACCGACCGTACCTTCGACAAAGTGGTAGAGAACCAGAACCGGAGCAGGCGCTCCCAGGGACATCTTCCGCTCGAGTGAAGAGAAAACCTGCCTAACCGATGGCAGCCAACATGCCACCCTACGTCACAGTGAGAATACCCAAGCCTAAGAGGAATGATGCACGTGCGGCAGGTAAAAAGACAGGTGAGAGGCCGATAGAAACAGCCAGTTCAAGCGAAAGGTACCAGCCACCCGTGAACCTGCAGGATGAATTGCACGGGCAGTGGAATTAGAGAGAGAGAGAAGAGAGAGAGAGAGAAAGTAAACCTAACCTGAGCTGAACGACATTAAGGTGCAAACACACCACAAGCCACATTAAGGGACGGATACACGACAACAACAACGACAATAAATAAATGAATAATTCCACCACCCTAGATGGGTCAATCGTCATAGGCCTCGTGACAAACTCGTGACAAACTCGTGACAGAGACCATACCTCTGTTTTTTTTATTTTTTTTATTTGAATGATCAATACTATTTAAAATGAATGTAATTTAGTAATGGTTATATACAATGGCTACTCAAATATAAAATACTTTTTTTTTAAGTTTTCGTGACACATATCCATTGCAGATCTGGATGGAATAGGTTCGTGATCTTAAGCTCAGTGATAATTTCACATTTGAATACATCAGTGTACATTGTTCCTTTAGGTATGGGCCTGTTGCACGATTTATGGCCAATAACAACATGCTAGGATTTTACGGCTTCACCTGGGTGTCTGAAGTCATCTCTGCCATCATCGCCAGTGAGAGATGCTTCTGTATCCTGCAGCCTCTCCGCTCCCAGACTGTGATGTCTTCCTCCACCACCACCGTCATCATCTTACTGGTAAACGTGGTGGTCGTAGGCATGTACTTTTTTGTCACTGCCCGGTATCGCCTGATGTCTGTCCACGACCCCATCACTGACCACACGATGTGGACCTTCACTGTCGGTCAGTTCTATCTGGAGCACCAGAAGGTCATTGACTTCCTGGACGCCTTTGTGTACGGAGCTGGCATTCCGCTGATGACCATTACAGTTGTGGTGGTGACAACGGCAGTGACTGTGATCAAACTCCGTCAGGCAGCAGTGTGGAGGGCCGGCACCTCATCCAGTGGCACTGTGTCTGCACGAGAAGTAGCACTGACCATGATGTTGGTCTACAACTCCATCTTCTTCGTCATCTGTGTATTTCCCATAGCCTTGTTCAGGTAGATGTTTAAAGCAACATGCAGTCTGAAACGGTTTTATTGTCCCTTAGACCACACAATATCCACAAATTAGTCCAGCATTCACCACGTGTTCACTGCCATGCATATGAATGGCTCTCCACAAATTGTGAGCTTTTGGATACTTAAGTACAATGCTCGATAATTTCATTTGTTTAAGAATATTCATATTCCTCAGAAAATAACTTCATCATTGTGTGTTTTCCTTTCTTACATGATCTGTCATTGGCATCTTTGGAAAGGCGTCATGATTTTCTTCTGTGATAACAACCACACTTTTGTCAGGAGATAAGTCATTACGAGAAGATATGATCATACAAAATGCTAAAGCTGAGGATTAGTAGTCAACATGGCATTGGCTGTTGTTTTCAAGCTTAAAGAAAATGCATATATACACATACGGAGAGAGAGAGAGAGAGAGAGAGAGAGAGGAGAGAGAGAGAGAGAGGAGAGAGAGAGAGGGGGGGGGGGAGAAGTGGCTAAATGAACAGACAATGGTCTTTGTGTTATTATATCTCCTGAGGGAGAAATTATATGACTTGTACACTAGTACAGTGAATCTGAGTGTCTCAGCAGAATGACGGGAGAAAAATCAGGTCGGAAAGGAACACATTGCTAATTTATCTTCAACAACTGAATGTTAGTAATGAAGAACTCCCAACGCCAATGTAGTCTCTTAGCTCACTTTCATTGACTTGTAAATAATGTTTGTGCGGGTATAAAGGTTTATGCCAAAACATGTGGCACTGTAATTTTGACGCCCTCAAAATAAAGGAACGGATGTTTCAGTTTTTTCTGGCCAAAAACTATTTTCATTCCATGCAAAAGTAGGAATATGTAAATACCTTCACTTTACAATATGTAAATACCGTCACTTTACAATTCCATTATATTTATATGGGGAGAAACGCAACCGCACCTAGACTTCAGCATCGTCATGCCCCGATCGCGATCTTCCTCTGTAAATATGGCCGATATCATCGACCTTAGAAACCGTTCTCCTTTAATAACTTGTGACACTGTAAGATGGCGTGCTATTGTCAACGATTCCAGCCCCGTCAATGTTGTTGGGCACTCTCTCGATTTGAAGGTACTTGCACACCTGTGCTGGATACATACTTGCACACCTGTGCTGGATATACACTTGTCGGGTGTCGTTCATTGCTCCCCATCAAAGCGTTCATTTTAACTAGATCCCAAGTGTCTTTGAAGGATGGAGAGCTCCTTCTTCCACATCCCTTCCTTCCACTTCTCTGAACTCCCGAAGTGTCTGGAAACATTATTGAATGTTGGGTAAGAGTTTCATCCCTCGACACTTACCCTCTTTTCTGAGCATAGAGTGTTTTGAGAAAGGGCTCTGGGCAACGTCATTGGAACTGGAGCTTTTCTGAGCATAGAGTGTTTTGAGAAAGGGCTCTGGGCAACGTCATTGGAAAAGGAGCATTTCTGAGCATAGAGCGTTTTGAGAAAGGGCTCTGGGCAACGTCATTGGAAACGGAGCTTTTCTGAGCATAGAGCGTTTTGAGAAAGGGCTCTGAGCAACGTCATTGGAAATGGAGCTTTTCTGAGCATAGAGCGTTTTGAGAAAGGGCTCTGGGCAACGTCATTGGAAATGGAGCTTTTCTGAGCATAGAGTTGTTTTGAGAAAGGGCTCTGGGCACGTCATTGGAACTGGAGCTTTTCTGAGCATAGAGTGTTTTGGAGAAGGGCTCTGGGCTACGTCATTGGAACTGGAGCTTTCTGAGCATAGAGTGTTTTGAGAAAGGGCTCTGGGCAACGTCATTGGAACTGGTGCTTTTCTGGGCATAGAGTGTTTTGTGAAAGGGCTCTGGGCAACGTCATTGGGAACTGGAGCTTTTCTGGGCATAGAGTGTTTTGAGAAGGGCTCTGGGCAACGTCATTGGAAAAGGAGCTTTTCTGAGCATAGAGCGTTTTGTGAAAGGGCTCTGGGCAACGTCATTGGAAATGGAGCTAAGCGGACAGGCAGCACCCAGTGCGGTACACACTCAGGCCAAGCTGACAGCGATAGATGGATCTTTTCCAGAGTGATAAGGGGGATTCCCACCCCTCAATGAAAACCAGGGTAGTGTTTCTCTTGTTGCTGACAACAGCAGTGGGAATGTTCGTGGCAATGAGGAAAATAATGAACAGTACGATTCTGTTTTGGCCCTGGTTTAGAAGTCACCGTGCTGCTAACATACGTTTTAAGTTCTTAATTGATCAGTCAAGGTCGGACCGATCGTGGCAATGAGGAAAATAATGAACAGTACGATTCTGTTTTGGCCCTGCTTTAGAAGTCACCGTGCTGCTAACAGACGTTTTAAGTTCTTAATTGATCAGTCAAGGTCGGACTGATCGTGGCAATCAGGAAAATGATGAACAGTACGATTCTGTTTTGGCCCTGCTTTAGAAGTCACCGTGCTGCTAACAGACGTTTTAAGTTCTTAATTGATCAGTCAAGGTCGGACTGATCGTGGCAATCAGGAAAATGATGAACAGTACGATTCTGTTTTGGCCCTGCTTTAGAAGTCACCGTGCTGCTAACAGACGTTGTAAGTTCTTAATTGATCAGTCAAGGTCGCATTCGGTCTCAGCGTCTCTGCGGCGCGATTTGTGTGAAATTCTCCTTCTTTCGAGTAGAAAAGTCTCAAGAAATGTGTTCAAGCTTTTACTGTATTTGGAAGCATTTTTCAATCTGAGACGCGTTTAATTCTGGTCTTTGGCACCCATGACATGTAAACCAGGAGACTCCTGTTGTCATTGTGGGCTGTCCTGGTTCTCTTCCATTGTTACAAGACACACATCTAATTTGAAGATATGATACTAGAGTGCTTCACTCGTAGGCATCCTCATTCATTTCAAAGAAAAGCACTAATAATGCTAAAAGCCATAGACCCGTTTATCAAAACGTTGGAATGTGGAACCTCCACACATGTATCTTTCTCTCTTTTTCCAGTTTGAAAGGGTGCACTCAAAAGGAAAACTTCTGGCAGATTCATCTCGCCGACACATCCGTTTTTCAGCTGTCCCAGACCTTTTGCCAGTCGTATTCTGTCCTACACATTTCTTTCTTGTGTTGAGGTCCTTGTGCTTGGAATCATCGAAAACGCTGGATAACCTCAAGGCCCACTCACTCGGACACCCATCTGAGGCTTTGGTCTCTTGAGTGAGACCTTCTTTTAGATGATGGTGAAAGTTAGGGAGTCTCATCTAGTTCACTGGACCACCAGAATAATGAATTACCCACTGTTCTTTTTTTTAGTTGGGGACACAGTGGCAAAAAGGGGCAAAACAATGACTCACATCAGTGAAGGGAGATAATCCTATTTGAAGGCCGTCCCTT
>CM031606.1:2963980-2996480 GCA_018398815.1 Conus ventricosus
GCATTGCATGGCCAATCCACGGAGAACTGTGCTCAATGCATTGTATGGTCAATCCCCGGAGAACTGTGCTCAATGCATTGTATGGTCAATCCACGGAGAACTGTGCTCAATGCATTGTATGGTCAATCCCCGGAGAACTGTGCTCAATGCATTGTATGGTCAATCCACGGAGAACTGTGCTCAATGCATTGTATGGTCAATCCCGGAGAACTGTGCTCAATGCATTGTATGTCAATCCCGGAGAACTGTGATCAATGCATTGTATGGTCAATCCACGGAGAACTGTGCTCAATGCATTGTATGGTCAATCCACGGAGAACTGTGCTCAATGCATTGTATGGTCAATCCACGGAGAACTGTGCTCAATGCATTGTATGGTCAATCCACGGAGAACTGTGCTCAATGCATTGTATGGTCAATCCACGGAGAACTGTGCTCAATGCATTGTATGGCCAATCCACGGAGAACTGTGCTCAATGCATTGTATGGTCAATCCACGGAGAACTGTGCTCAATGCATTGTATGGTCAATCCACGGAGAAACTGTGCTCAATGCATTGTATGGTCAATCCACGGAGAACTGTGCTCGATGCATTGTATGGTCAATCCACGGAGAACTGTGCTCGATGCATTGTATGGTCAATCCACGGAGAACTGTGCTCAATGCATTGTATGGTCAATCCACGGAGAACTGTGCTCGATGCATTGTATGGTCAATCCACGGAGAACTGTGCTCAATGCATTGTATGGTCAATCCACGGAGAACTGTGCTCAATGCATTGTATGGTCAATCCACGGAGAACTGTGCTCAATGCATTGTATGGTCAATCCACGGAGAACTGTGCTCAATGCATTGTATGGTCAATCACGGAGAACTGTGCTCAATGCATTGTATGGTCAATCCACGGAGAACTGTGCTCAATGCATTGTATGGTCAATCCACGGAGAACTGTGCTCAATGCTTGTATGGTCAATCCCACGGAGAACTGTGCTCAATGTATTGTATGGTCAATCACGGAGAACTGTGCTCAATGCATTGTATGGTCAATCCACGGAGAACTGTGCTCAATGCATTGTAATGGTCAATCCACGGAGAACTGTGCTCAATGCATTGTATGGCCAATCCACGGAGAACTGTGCTCAATGCATTGTATGGTCAATCCACGGAGAACTGTGCTCAATGCATTGTATGGTCAATCCACGGAGAACTGTGCTCAATGCATTGTATGGTCAATCCACGGAGAACTGTGCTCAATGCATTGTATGGTCAATCCACGGAGAACTGTGCTCAATGCATTGTATGGTCAATCCACGGAGAACTGTGCTCAATGCATTGTATGGTCAATCCACGGAGAACTGTGCTCAATGCATTGTATGGTCAATCCACGGAGAACTGTGCTCAATGCATTGTATGGTCAATCCACGGAGAACTGTGCTCAATGCATTGTATGGTCAATCCACGGAGACTGTGCTCAATGCATTGTATGGTCAATCACGGAGAACTGTGCTCAATGCATTGTATGGTCAATCCACGGAGAACTGTGCTCAATGCATTGTATGGTCAATCCACGGAGAACTGTGCTCAATGCATTGTATGGTCAATCCACGGAGAACTGTGCTCAATGCATTGTATGGTCAATCCACGGAGAACTGTGCTCAATGCATTGTATGGTCAATCCACGGAGAACTGTGCTCAATGCTTGTATGGCCAATCCACGGAGAACTGTGCTCAATGCATTGTATGGTCAATCCACGGAGAACTGTGCTCAATGCATTGTATGGTCAATCCACAGAGAACTGTGCTCAATGCATTGTATGGTCAATCCACGGAGAACTGTGCTCAATGCATTGTATGGTCAATCCACGGAGAACTGTGCTCAATGCATTGTATGGTCAATCCACGGAGAACTGTGCTCAATGCATTGTATGGTCAATCCACGGAGAACTGTGCTCAATGCATTGTATGGTCAATCCACGGAGAACTTGTGCTCAATGCATTGTTTTGGTCAATCCACGGAGAACTGTGCTCAATGCATTGTATGGTCAATCCACGGAGAACTGTGCTCAATGCATTGTATGGTCAATCCACGGAGAACTGTGCTCAATGCATTGTATGGTCAATCCACGGAGAACTGTGCTCAATGCATTGTATGGTCAATCCACGGAGAACTGTGCTCAATGCATTGTATGGTCAATCCACGGAGAACTGTGCTCAATGCATTGTATGGTCAATCCACGGAGAACTGTGCTCAATGCATTGTATGGTCAATCCACGGAGAACTGTGCTCAATGCATTGTATGGTCAATCCACGGAGAACTGTGCTCAATGCATTGTATGGTCAATCCACGGAGAACTGTGCTCAATGCATTGTATGGTCAATCCACGGAGAACTGTGCTCAATGCATTGTATGGTCAATCCACGGAGAACTGTGCTCAATGCATTGTATGGTCAATCCACGGAGAACTGTGCTCAATGCATTGTATGGCCAATCCACGGAGAACTGTGCTCAAAGCATTGTATGGTCAATCCACGGAGAACTGTGCTCAATGCATTGTATGGTCAATCCACGGAGAACTGTGCTCAATGCATTATATGGCCAATCCACGGAGAACTGTGCTCAATGCATTGTATGGTCAATCCACGGAGAACTGTGCTCAATGCATTGTATGGTCAATCCACGGAGAACTGTGCTCAATGCATTGTATGGTCAATCCACGGAGAACTGTGCTCAATGCATTGTATGGTCAATCCACGGAGAACTGTGCTCAATGCATTGTATGGTCAATCCACGGAGAACTGTGCTCAATGCATTGTATGGTCAATCCCCGGAGAACTGTGCTCAATGCATTGTATGGCCAATCCACGGAGAACTGTGCTCAATGCATTGTATGGTCAATCCACGGAGAACTGTGCTCAATGCATTGTATGGTCAATCCACTGAGAACTGTGCTCAATGCATTGTATGGTCAATCCACGGAGAACTGTGCTCAATGCATTGTATGGTCAATCCACGGAGAACTGTGCTCAATGCATTGTATGGTCAATCCACGGAGAACTGTGCTCAATGCATTGTATGGTCAATCCACGGAGAACTGTGCTCAATGCATTGTATGGCCAATCCACGGAGAACTGTGCTCAATGCATTGTATGGCCAATCCACGGAGAACTGTGCTCAATGCATTGTATGGTCAATGCACGGAGAACTGTGCTCAATGCATTGTATGGTCAATCCACGGAGAACTGTGCTCAATGCATTGTATGGTCAATCCACGGAGAACTGTGCTCAATGCATTGTATGGCCAATCCACTGAGAACTGTGCTCAATGCATTGTATGGTCAATCCACGGAGAAAATGTGCTCAATGCATTGTATGGCCAATCCACGGAGAACTGTGCTCAATGCATTGTATGGCCAATCCACTGAGAACTGTGCTCAATGCATTGTATGGCCAATCCACGGAGAACTGTGCTCAATGCATTGTATGGTCAATCCACTGAGAACTGTGCTCAATGCATTGTATGGTCAATCCACGGAGAACTGTGCTCAATGCATTGTATGGCCAATCCACTGAGAACTGTGCTCAATGCATTGTATGGCCAATCCACGGAGAACTGTGCTCAATGCATTGTATGGCCAATCCACTGAGACTGTATTTCCTAGGAGATCCAAGAGAAGGCTAATCTGCAGAACTTTAAGCCGCTGTCAGCATTGACGTGACAGACAATGCTAGGATTATTAAACAGTAGAGCTGGCCACTCTGACTGTTGACACCTTTTGATCTCCCCAGTATCTTTCAATGGATGCACGTGCATAGATGAACAATGAATCACCCCTACACTATTTCTTTTCACGTAATGATTTCAATTTTTGTGCAGTTTACTTCCTCACAGTTCTTTCTTCTCATTTCATTTTTTACGCTTTTCTGGCTGCTTTGGGGCGCTGTCTGCTTTAATCTGTCACTGGGGTCTGGTTTTGAGCCTTTGATGGTAAGAATCCACACAATTGCAGATGGTAACTTTCCCTTCATCGCCAAGAGGGGGCATTGTGTTCTCCAATAGATGACAAGACATAGATCACAGATTCTCCCCTATACTACTATTATTTACATAACGATTTAAGTTTTTACGTAATCTATTTTCTTTACACTTTTTTTTCTCATTGTATTATATTTTCTCTTCGCTGATTGTTTTGGGATGCAACTGGATTCCGTTTTTGAGCCGTTGATGAGACTCAGTATCATAGCTAGTATATTTCCTTTTGAGGGCAAGGGAGGACGGCTGTCACTTTTGAGGGCAAGGAGGACGGCTGTCACTTTTGAGGGCAAGGGAGGACGGCTGTCACTTTTGAGGGCAAGGGAGGACGGCTGTCACTTTGAGGGCAAGGGAGGACGGCTGTCACTTTTGAGGGCAAGGGAGGACGGCTGTCACTTTTGAGGGCAAGGGAGGACGGCTGTCACATTTGAGGGCAAGGGAGGACGGCTGTCACTTTTGAGGGCAAGGGAGGACGGCTGTCACTTTTGAGGGCAAGGGAGGACGGCTGTCACTTTTGAGGGCAAGGGAGGACGGCTGTCACTTTTGAGGGCAAGGGAGGACGGCTGTCACTTTTGAGGGCAAGGGAGGACGGCTGTCACTTTTGAGGGCAAGGGAGGACGGCTGTCACTTTTGAGGGCAAGGGAGGACGGCTGTCACACCAGCGGAGAAATTGTTGGCCTGCATTGTTTTTTGTTTGTACTCTAAGGGAGGGAAGGACAGACAGATAATTAGATAAACGGAAAGACGGTCAGGCAGACAGATAGATAGACAGATGTGTGTGTGTGTGTGTGTGTGTGTGTGTGTGTGTGTTGTGTGTGTGTGTGTGTGTGTGTGTGTGTGTGTGTGTGTGTGTGTGTGTGTGTGTGCGTGCGTGCGTGCGTACGTGCGTGCATGTGTGTGTGTGTGTGTGTGTGTGTGTGTGTGTGTGTGTGTGTGTGTGTGTGTGTGTGTGTGTGTGTGTGTGTGTGTGGGTGTGGTGTGTGTGTGTGTGTGTGTGTGTGTGTGTGTGTGTGTGTGGTGTGTGTGTGTGTGTGTGTGTGTGTGTGTGTGTGTGTGTGTGTGTGTGTGTGTGTGTAGCTTCCAAATGGGTCCCTTACCTCTCCATCATGCTGCGCTGCATAAAGCACACTGACTTGTACCAGAAACTACAGGCTTTTTCGAATCGTGATTCCGGACATACTATCTTCAAGCTCTTTTCATCCACATTTCAATACGGCGGAACATAAACCAGTATCTGACATTGTCACATTAGATGCCTAGAAATATGCGACCACTGCTGTCCGATTCTACACGAAAGGCATCCATGAAGACGCAAGTGCTGTACACCCCACCAGCATGACTCATCTGGTTTAGCCATACCCCATCCCACCCACTGTCCCAGTTCTTGATCTTAAAAAAACAACAAACAAACAAAACATGAATGACAAGAACATTGATGGAGTCTATGACCGGAAGAAAAAAAAGGGGAAATCTTACGAGTCAAACTGTGAGTAACGGTCAAGGCAATGTTCAATCACAGTGGTTGAATTCATGGGGGAAACAAACGATATTCCACTGTAAACTACTCTGCCACTTCTGGCGCTCCTAAATCAGCCGTGTTGTTATTGTGTGTTGCTAGTGATGCATTTTCATGGGCCATGCGTTTTAAGTACGAGGGGAATGTTCATTCAAAGGAGCTCATCCTAAAAGCCTTTGGTTGTTCACATTCCATTCTCGGGCTACTGTCCTTGTCTGCAAAACGTCATTGCTGTTAAACCTATATCCTATTCGTCTTTCTGGTAAACGTTGTTGCAAAACACGTTTGGTGTCTTTGCTGATTTTTTCGCAATAATGCACAAAAACAAATGCCGACACTCTCTCCCTCCTCTCCGCTTTGTGGTAAAGTCCCGAAAACAGATCATTAGTATCAGACAAACTAATATGAGGGGAGGTGATCCAGACACTTGAACTAAGGAAGTTTTCGACAGAGGATGATTTAGTTCCCTTAACTTTTTTTTCATCGTGTATATTCAGTATCATATTATTAGTACTTCTAAATCAATTACACTTTCATTTTTCATTTGTTTGCTGATTGGTTACCTGCATATCTGTTTATTTACAGGTTGTTTTTTTATCGGGCAGAGTGGTGTGATTGTTGATACTGTAACTGATGTGTGGACAGGGTGTTGTGGCTGGTTGACACTGTAACTGATGTGTGGACAGTTTGGTGTGATGTTGACACTGTAAATGATGTGTGGGCAGGGGGGTGTGACTGTTAACCTGTAACTGATGTGTGGGCAGGGTGGTGTGACTATTGACACTGTAACTGATGTGTGGGCAGGGTGGTGTGATTGTTGACACTGTAACTGATGTGTGGGGCAGGGTGGTGTGACTGTTTGACACTGAAATGATGGTGGACAGGGTGATGTGACTGTTGACACTGTAACTGACGTGTGGACAGGGTGATATGACTGTTGACACTGTAACTGATTGTGTGGACAGGGGTGATGTGACTGTTGACACTGTAACTGACGTGTGGACAGGGTTGATGTCACTGTTGACACTGTAAATGATGTGTGGAACAGGGTGATGTCACTGTTGACACTGTAACTGACGTGTGGACAGGGTGATGTGATGTTGACACTGTAACTGATGTGTGGGCAGGTGATGTGGGCTGTTGACACTGTAACTGACGTGTGAACAGGGTGATGTGACTGTTGACACTGTAACTGATGTGTGGGCAGGGTGGTGTGATTGTTGACACTGTAAATGATGTGTGGGCAGGGTGGTGTGACTGTTAACACTGTATAATTGATGTGTGGGCAGGGTGGTGTGACTATTGACACTGTAACTGACGTGTGGGCAGTGGTGTGACTATGACACTGTAACTGACGTGTGGGCGGTCGTGTGACTGTTGACACTGTGACTGATGTGTGGGCAGGTGGTTGTGGGCTGTTGACACTGTAATGAGGGGTGGGCAGGGTGGTGTGACTGGTTGACACTGTAATGATGTGGTTTGGGGAGGGTGGTTTTGCTGGTGAGTGCAAGGTGGTGTGTTTTTAACACAGGAACTGTAAAATAATGTTGGGCAGGGCAGGTGTCTGTTGACTGTGTATATTGTCTGTGTTCATGGTGGTTTGACTGTCGACACTGTACTATAGTGTTCAGGGTGGTGTGACTGTCGACACTGTAACTTAGTGTTCATGGTGGTGTGACCTGTTTGGGAGTGTAACTATAGTGTTCATGGTGGTTTGACTGTCGACACTGTAACTATTCTGTCAGGGTGGTGTGACTGTTGACAGTTTTAAGTATATTGTTTGGGGTGGTGTATGTTGACTTTTTAACTACACTGTTCAGGGTGGTGTGGCTGTTGACACTGTAACTACATTGTTCAAGATGTGTGACTGTTGATATGTATCTATATGTTCAGGGTTGGGGTGGCTGTTGAACTATAACTACATTGTTCAGGGTGGTGTGACTGTTAACAGTTTTAACTTTACGGTTCAGGGTTGTGTGGCTGTTGACAGTGTAACCATATTGTTAAGGGTGGTATGGCTGGGTTTACAGTGTAACCATATTGTTTAGGGTGGTATGGCTGTTGCAGTTGTAACCATATTGTTCAGGGTGGTGTGACTGTTGACGTGTAAGTATATAGTTCAGGGTGGTGTGGCTGTTGACAGTGTAAGTATACTGTTCAGGGTAGTGTGATGTTGACAGTGTAACTACATTGTCCAGGGTGGTGTGACTGTTGACACTGTAATACATTGTTCAGGGGTGGGGTGACTGTTTTACACTGTAACTATAAATTATTGTTCGGGTGGTGTGACTGTTGACACTGTTTAAATATATTATTCGTGGTGGTGTGAGTGTTGACACTAACTACATTGTTCAGGGTGGTGTGACTGTTGACAGTGTAACTACATTGTTCAGGGTGGTGTGCCTGTTGGCAGTGTAACTATATTGTTCAGGGGTGTCTGACTGTTGACAGTATAACCATATTGTTCGGGGTGGTGTGACTGTTGACAGTGTAACTACATTGTTCAGCGTGGTGTGCCTGTTGGCAGTGTGACTATATTGTTCAGGGGTGTCTGACTGTTGACAGTGTAACTGTATTGTTCGGGATGGTGTGACTGTTGACAGTGTAACTATATTGTTTGGGGTGGTGCGACTGTTGACAGTGTAACTATATTGTTCAGGGTGTGTGTGGCTGTTGACACTGTAACTACATTGTTCAAGATGGTGTGACTGTGATAATGTATCTATACTGTTCAGGGTGGTGTGGCTGTTGACACTGTAACTACATTGTTCAGGGTGGTGTGACTGTTAACAGTGTAACTATACGGTTCAGGGTTGTCTGGCTGTTGACAGTGTAACCATATTGTTCAGGGTGGTATGGCTGTTGACAGTGTAACCATATTGTTCAGGGTGGTATGGCTGTTGACAGTGTAACCATATTGTTCAGGGTGGTGTGACTGTTGACAGTGTAAGTAATTGTTTGGGTGGTGTGACTGTTGACAGTGTAACTATACTGTTCAGGGTGGTGTGGCTGTTGACACTGTAACTACATTGTCAAGTGGTGTGACTGTTGATATGTATCTAACTGTTCAGGGTGGTGTGCTGTTGACACTGTACCACATTGTTCGGGTGGTGTGACTGTTACACGACTATAACGTTAGTGTGTTCAGCAGTTGTGGTGGCTGTTGACAGTGTAACCATAATTGTTCAGGGTGGTATGCTGTTGCAGTGTAACCATATTGTTCAGGGTGGTATGGCTGTTGACAGTAACCATATTGTTCGGGTGGTGTGACTGTTGACAGTGTAAGTAATAGTTCAGGTGGTGTGCTGTTGCAGTGTAGTATATTGTTCAGGGTAGTTGACTGTTGACAGTGAGCTATTGTTCGGGATGGTGTGACTGTTGACATGTGACTACATTGTTCGGGGTGGTGCACTGTTGACATGTAACTATATTGTTCGGGTGGTGTGGACTGTTGACACTGTAACAATAATTATTGTTCGGAGATGTTGACTGTTGACATTGTAACATATTATTCGGGTGGTGTGAGTGTTGACACTAACTACATTGTTCAGGGTGGTTTGACTGTTGACACTGTAACTACATTGTTCAGGGTGGTTTGACTCTTGACAGTGTAACTACATTGTTCAGGGTGGTGTGCCTGTTGGCAGTGTAACTATATTGTTCAGCGGTGTCTGACTGTTGACAGTGTAAGTATATTGTTCAGGGTGGTGTGCCTGTTGGCAGTGTAACTATTATTGTTCAGGGGTGTCTGACTGTTGACAGTGTAACTATATTGTTCGGGTGGTGTGACTGTTGACAGTGTAACTATATTGTTCTTGGTGGTGTGACTGTTGACAGTGTAACTATATTGTTCAGGGGTGTCTGACTGTTGACAGTGTAACTATATTGTTCTTGGTGGGTGACTGTTGACAGTGTAACTATATTGTTCAGGGGTGTCTGACTGTTGACAGTGTAACTATATTGTTCGGGTTGGCGTGACTGTTGACAGTGTAACTATATTGTTCATGGTGGTGTGCCTGTTGGCAGTGTAACTACATTGTTCAGGGTGGTGTGCCTGTTGGCAGTGTAACTATTATTGTTCAGGGGTGTCTGACTGTTGACAGTGTAACTATATTGTTCGGGGTGGTGTGACTGTTGACAGTGTAACTATATTGTTCTTGGTTGTGTGACTGTTGACAGTGTAACTATATTGTTCGGGGTGGCGTGACTGTTGACAGTGTAACTATATTGTTCGGGGTGGTGTGACTGTTGACAGTGTAACTGTATTGTTCGGGATGGTGTGACTGTTGACAGTATAACTATATTGTTTGGGGTGGTGTGACTGTTGACAGGGTAACTATATTGTTCGGGGTGGTGTGACTGTTGACAGTGTGACATTATTGTTCAGGGTGGTGTGACCGTTGACTGTGTAACTACATTGTTCAGGGTGGTGTGACTGTTGACACTGCAACTAAATTATTCAGGGTGGTGTGCCTGTTGACTCTGTTGACACTGTGACTACATTGTTCAGGGTGGTGTGCCAGTTGACAGTGTAACTACATTGTTCAGGGTGGTGTGCCTGTTGGCTTTGTAACTAGATTGTTCAGGGGTGTCTGACTGTTGACAGTGTAAATATATTGTTCGGGGTGGTGTGACTGTTGACAGTGTAACTACATTGTTCAGGGTGGTGTGCCTGTTGGCAGTGTAACTATATTGTTCAGGGGTGTCTGACTGTTGACAGTGTAACTATATTGTTCGGGGTGGTGTGACTGTTGAAAGTGTAACTACATTGTTCAGGATGGTGTGACTGTTGACAGTGTAACTATATTGTTCAGGGTCGTGTGTCTTTTCGTGCCGGAGATGAATGCAGGACGACGTCAACACAACCTGTTCTTCACCTGTATCAGGATCTTGGACATCCTGTCCTACCTCAACGCCACCTTCAACATCGCCATCTACTACACCATGGGGTCCCGCTACAGACAGACCTTCTGGCAGCTGATGACGTGCAGGGGACACAGGTCAGACTGCCGCCCCAAAGTGCAGAAGACCTCCGTCCAGACCAGCTCTGTAAACCTTTGCTCTCATAGATAAATTGCGATGTCGCTGGACTTGTGACTACGAGCGAAAGTCATTCAAGGATGAACCAGAACAAAATGTGTTCATGCTTGAACGAACACATGCTATGTTAACTTATCTACATAAATAGGCATCTTGTAAAGCTATTATTGATATAATTATAAGTGTTCAGGAAGCATGTCTCTTGGATAAATAAAGACATTATATGCTATGCATGTCTGTGTGTTGACGTTACACATTAGCTACTAAACAAATAAAAGAAGCTGGCCAAAAAAAAACATATGTACAAACAACCTCAAAACAAACGGACAGGTAAGTTAACAGTTTTTAGGTAAGTTAAGTTTAGTTTTTTTTTAACATTCTGCTGTCTGTTTGTTTGTTTTTAATGTGACAATGGGTTGGGGAAACAGAAAGAACCAGACAGGAGAAAGAATTAAACGTGAACATCGTGCATTTTAGGCGTACCGTTCACAGCCAAGTCCATGAGTTCATAACAATGACACTTAGCTGGGTAGATCCGCAAACAGCATTCTGATAAATAGTCTGCGCTTCCATTTCATTTTGTATTAAGGTTGTTTGTAACGAAAGGCGTGAGATACAACTTTATTCGATCATAATACCAAGTACATACCGAGCTTACGACATACGATCACGAACCAGGGCTACAGGAATGTTGTCTTACTCCGTGACAGACTTCGAAACGCGAGCATGAAGAAAAAAACACAGACGAGAGACAGATTTGAACATATTTGTTTATTCTCTGGCTTCTTTGTGTTTGACTTTCACGACAGATCTCTGGGAGGAAGCGTGGTACACTTCTAACATTGCTTGAAAGGAGGGAAGAATGAAAAAGAGGAGCTGGGAGTGGAGGAGGTGGAGTTAAGATGGAATGTAGAATATGATAGGAGGAGAGGCAAGGGAGGCTTTGCATACCCAGATAACTACCCTTCAGTTTCTAAAGGAATCTTACCAACGCCTGAAAAGCGTGCTGGTGTCGCGTGAAATCTGGGAACGTGATATCTGGGAAGGCTTCCCAGATATCACAGATTCTTTGGGAACGCATTCCCAAAATGTACTGTGATATCTGGGAAGGCCCGTGATGTCTCGGAACGTGGTCTTTCAGAGCTCAGAAGGACAGAACGAAGACGAAAAAGAATGGATTTTCGAGATAAGATAGGAAACAATTTATTTAGGTACAATTGATATCTTTGGCCTTCTTGTCACTTTCTTTTTCGCACGCGTTCCCAGATTTACCGTGATATCTAGGAACGCGTTCCCAGATTTTACGATTGGAAGTTCAGGAAATCTGGGAACGCATTCCCAGATATCGCGGTAAATCTGGGAACGCGTTCCCAGATATCACGGTTCCAGATATTATGCGACACCGGTTTAACACGTATCTACGGTTTGTGTCAACTTTCACTCTTTTTTTCGAATCTGTATCTTTTTTGTGTGAATCATCAGCTGATTTGTATGTGCAAGCAAGTGAAATTATGTGGGCCATTAGTTTCAGTTGTCCGTGTATATGCCTCGGGCACAGAATCAGATTCTCAGTAGCATAAAGGAAACAGCCAACACCCAGGTAGTGGCTGTTAAAATTTTTGGTTGATAAAACCTTCAATAAAACCAAGGACAGAACATTTCAGACAAATCACAGCGCCTTTTATACCCACTGAGAGTGCTCCTCACCCTGTATTTTACTGTGAGTGCTCCTCACACTATATTGAGTGCTCCTCACCCTATATTCACTGTGAGTGCTCCTCAACACTATATTGAGTGCTCCTCACCCTATATTCACTGTGAGTGCTCCTCACACTATATTGAGTGCTCCTCACCCTATATTCACTGTGAGTGCTCCTCACACTATATTGAGTGCTCCTCACCCTGTATTCACTGTGAGTGCTCCTCACCCTGTATTCACTGAGAGTGGGGTGCTCCTCACACTATATTGAGTGCTCCTCACCCTGTATTCACTGTGAGTGCTCCTCACCCTGTATTCACTGTGAGTGCTCCTCACACTTATTGAGTGCTCCTCACCCTGTTTTCACAGTGAGTGCTCCTCACACTATATTGAGTGCTCCTCACCCTGTATTCACTGTGAGTGCTCCTCACACTATATTGAGTCTCTCACATATATGGTGCTCCTCACCATATCACTGTGAGTGCTCCACACTATATGAGTGCTCCTCACCCTGTATTCACTGTGAGTGCTCCTCACACTATTTTGAGTGCTCCTCACCCTGTATTCACTGTGAGTGCTCCTCACACTATATTGAGTGCTCCTCACCCTGTATTCACTGTGAGTGCTCCTCACACTATTTTGAGTGCTCCTCACCCTGTATTCACTGTGATGCTCCTCACACTATATTGAGTGCTCCTTACCCTGTATTCACTGTGAGTGGGTCCTCACACTATATTGAGTGCTCCTCACCCTTTTAAATTCACTGTGAGTGCTCTCACACTATATTATGCCTCACCCTGTATTCACTGTGAGTGCTCCTCACACTATATTGAGTGCTCCTCACCCTATATTCACTGTGAGTGCTCTCACCCTATTCACTGTCTGCTCCTCCACCGCTAATATTCACTGTGAGTGCTCCTCACCCTATATTCACTGTGAGTGCTCCTCACCCTATTATGGGCTCCTCACCTATATTCACTGTGAGTGCTCCTCACCCTATATTTACTGTGAGTGCTCCTCACCCTATATTCACTGTGAGTGCTCCTCACCCTATATTTACTGTGAGTGATCCTCACCCTATATTACTGTGAGTGCTCCTCACCCTATATTGAGTGCTCCTCACCCTGTATTCACTGTGAGTGCTCCTCACACATATTGAGTGCTCCTCACCCTATATTCGCTGTGAGTGTTCCTCACCCTATATTCACTGTGAGTGCTCCTCACACTATATTTACTGTGAGTGATCCTCACCCTATATTGAGTGCTCCTCACCCTGTATTCACTGTGAGTGCTCCTCACCCTATATTCACTGTGAATGCTCCTCACCCTATATTCACTGTGAGTGTTCCTCACCACTATATTGAGTGCTCCTTACCCTATATTCACTGGTGAGTAATCCTCACCCTATATTCACTGTGAGGGCTCCTCACCCTATATTGAGTGCTCCTCACCCTGTATTTACTGTGAGATGCTCCTCACCCTATATTCACTGTGAGTGCTCCTCACCCTATATTCACTGTGAGTGCTCCTCACCCTATATTCACTGTGAGTGCTCCTCACTTATATTCACTGTGATTCTCACCTATATTCATGAGTGCTCCTCACCCTGTATTCACTGTGAGTGATCCTCACCCTATATTCACTGTGAGGGCTCCTCACCTATATTCACTGTGAGTTCTCCTCACTATATTGGTGCACTGTGAGTGCCCTCACCCTTTCACTGTGATGCTCCTCACCCAATAATTCATGTGAGTGCTCCTCACCCATTTCACTGTGAGTGCTCATCACCCTATATCGTTGCTCCTCACATATTCACTTTTTGTGAGTGCTCATCACCCTGTATTCACTGTAGTGCTCTCACCCTATATTCATCATCAAAAAACAGTAGCAACTAAATGAATTATAGCTCCCGTTGAAAACTTTGTGAGTAAACATCATATTGCCTAAACAATTTAAAAAAAGAAAGAAAAAGAGTTCCTTTTAGACCCTTTCCTCTATCCCTACTTTAATATTTTATCGCGCATTGTCCATCTGCTGACGTCTGATCTGTTTATTCATTGTCCATCGGCTGACGTCTGATCTGTTTATTCATTGTCCATCGGCTGACGTCTGATCTGTTTATTCATTGTCCATCAGCTGACGTCTGATCTGTTTATTCATTGTCCATCGGCTGACGTCTGATCTGTTTATTCGGGGAAAATGTCCTCACTGATGCTTCCTCTCCCCCCACCCCCACCCCATCCCCACCTCTCTCTCCTCTCTCTCTCTCTCTCTCTCTCTCTCTCTCTCTCTCTCTCTCTCTCTCTCTCTCTCTCTCTCTCTCTCTCTCTCTCTCTCCCTCCCTCTCTCATGACAAATATTCAGGCTCAAAGACGTTTGTGAAAGAATGAAACCATCTCTATTTATGATGTGTTACTAATAAGTGGCATGGAGACAGTTCTCAAGATTTCGACTCCGAGTTTGTGGCCTTAAAACTGTATTCAGTAGTTTCGAAATGACCAAACAGACACTAATTGCACATCATGTGGAAATGGATTCAAAAATGAAACTCATGTGTTATTTTACTGTACCACTTATGATGATATCCGTAAAACATGTCTCATACTGGAATCCTTCCCCAACATTCCCAATCAGAACAAAGTTATAAAAATCCTTTCCAGTAGTAATGAAACTGTTATTAAATCTGTCGCAAAATTTATAGCACAGGCAATGAAGATAAGACAGAGTAAGTTAAAATTAATGTGCGATAATATTTAACTTAAAAAAGTAACTATTCTAGATGATCCTGTATCAATGTGTGTGTGTGTGTGGTGTGTGGGGGGGGGGGGGGTGCTGTTTGTGGCGCACGCGCGTTTACGTGTGTGTCTATGTTTATGCATGTGTGAAATCAGTAAATAATATTGATATGTTCATACATGTCACGGTCGCTAAGCCGGACGGCCCTACCACCCCTACCCACGCCTATCACACACTAGAGCGGACAACACAGCACACTAACACAGCTTTACAGTCATGCACACTTCTTTATTTCACACACACACTATGGCGCCACCACTCACGTCCATCCACAACCGCACACTGGTATCTCACTTCGCTGCTGACCCACCCTACCCTGCTACAATGACCTGGGAGACCCTAACCTAACCTAAAGCACCAGTTGCAGTATATCACTGCGACCTGGGGACGCAGCGATAGCCCGCACACGTGGTGGCTAACTACTAGGGACAAGGACAAACCCACGGGACGCTAATCTTTAAACTACTACCACCCACACCTCTCCCCAGGACCCACCTTCTCTTTTGAACCCGGGACCACTACCGCACCGGTCGCTGCGTCCCTAAGGGAGGCAACGACAAGTACCCTACATCGTGCTGGCTACTACGTCCCCAAAGGAGGCAGCAGCTAACACCCCTGATACTACTGCCTAAAGCTACACCCCCTTCTTACCACAAAACCTGACAACCCATCCTGCCCGGAAAGCTCCACTCCTCGGCGCTGTCCGTGGCCCCTCACAGGCTGACTCCTCCACGGAAGACCCCGCTCCTCAGTGCTGTCCGTGGCCCCTCGCAGGCTGACTCCTCCACGGAAGACCCGGCTCCTCGGCGCTGTCCGTGGCCTCACGAAGACGGCTCCTCCCCGCGACAGGCACAACGCCCAACACACACACACACACACACACACACACACACACACACACACACACACACACACACACACACACACACACACACACACACACACACACACACACACCAGGCTCCCTCTCAGCGGGTCCGCCACTCGAAGGAACCTCTCCTCCTCTGAAGGCCCGCCGGAACTGAGGGTGAAGGAAGGCCTGGTGCAGCACCCCTCACAAGACACCTGAACGGGGGAAGAGGAACGGGTGGCTGGAGAACTCCCGGCAGACCACAGGAAGCAAGAGGAGAACTGCCTCACAGACGGCAGACGGCCTGGGTGGTCTCCCCCTCCTGGAAGAGCAGCAGGTAACAGGAAGCCGCCGCTCACCTGCCAGCACGCGGCAGCAGACTGCGGTGATCTGGCCCCAGCCTCTGGACGGTACAGGATACCTGCTGAAACAACTGTAGGCCACTACTGTAATGTTGCTACTACCCGAGTCATCAGGGCACATAAGCTACTTGGTAAAGCTTTAACTCTCCATCTCCCGTACTTACTTCCCACTTGGGCATGAGAGTGACTCCTTAAATTTCGAATACACCCCCCAACCCGTTACTTGCTTTGGGGTTATCAGACCAATTTCCTGCAAACCCTTGCCACAGCAGCAAAGCAGTATTCTCCCTGAGCCAATCCACGTTATCACACATGAAATTAGGAATCACACCCAAATCTCGGAGGAAAAAAAAAAAATCCAAGCGATCCCAACGCGGACCCTAAGTCGTCTAGGAAACAGAGAACTTCCCAAGGAGATGTCCTCACATAATACGCAGTAGTAATGGACATCTCTCTACAAAAACTACTGTCAAGTATAATCATATATCAAAAACATAATTTGCTCGCAAAATTTTCATCCATCACCCCCTCTTATGTCATCTCTTGTCAGTTAACTCGGTTCTTAATCCTTATTATTATATCAAAATAACCACACTTCGTACAATATTACATGCTGCACATCATCCATTCTTATCCTACCGACTGCTAAGCCTCTCGCCTTAAACTTTACCTCTCCCTTCCTTCTGACTACTAAAATTCATAACGGGGCTGCCTCCCCACAACCTAAGGTATCTTCCATCCAACCCTGTTCTGTCACAAACACATATATCCCTGCATGTGTGATGACCGTCACTTGCTCTACAAACAAAAAAACAAAAAACTAGCCATATGGACTCACTGTCCTGTACCAAATGCGTACGTCACAGATACAGTCTACACGCGCACGACACCCTCGTCAAGAACCATGACTCGTAACGAAAGTGAAAGGACATCAATATAACTTGAATGGTCACGACCTTACCCCGGTATAAACCACTCACCCATCAAATCGGCCTTGGCCCTACTGCACAGTTAACCGATTCCAATGCTGTGCAGGGCAACTCTGGAATCATTACTAAACTTCCATGCACTACTGCTATTTACAACTGAAATTGAGCACTCATCAAACCCCTTTATGATTCACGCAGACACATCTGCACCTGACTCATATTATGATCCTCAACAGAATGCAACCTCATATTATCCTCTCACTGAACCGACTGAAATTAACATGAACTAGCCATAATCAATACCTGCCTCACAGTCCATCAATGGTTATTATATCGAACCCACATTGTCTGGCCAAACTGTCCTGTGACAATCGAACTCAGGAACCACTATGTACACTACTTACAAAATATACAGAAAAGAGGTGATAAAGTGTTTACCTACACTTTATGAGGGTGGCTTAGTGTGACATGTCTAACCAGTGCCTTAACTATTCCTAGTATTGGGGTTTCTTCTCATGCACACAAACACATACACACGCACACAGTGCAACTCACCCTGCAGTACTGGAATGGCGAGCGGGTGGTCAGTCTGTGACGCACTCTGCCCAAGCCGAGCTTGCAGCTTGCTTCAGAGGGTCCGGCAGCTGACGGGGTGACCAGGGAAGGCGGAATGCCACGTCTGGTCCCGCAGATACTGGTAGTAGTTGTCTCAATTGGTGGTGGTCACCGGACGCCTCTCGTCACTCGTGGCTGGATGCAGAGGACGGGCGTCCGTCACGGTATGATGTAGAAGCTGGGAAAGTGTCCTGCTTGGCTGTCTTAGTCGGGAGCGAACCTTGAGGCGATGTTTACTCGTCGGGGGCTCCGAGTCTAATGTCCGCCTCTTCTTCCCGCCCTGTCGTCTGCTGATAAGTGAGCACTGCTCATGCAAGGTGCACCTTCCGGTTCCGGTGGTGAACCGAGTGCGTATGCGCACTACACTCGTGCGTCACTACACTCACCCCGACTTTATGAAAAAGCTTTAGTGAGTGTAGTTCCCTCGCAAGAGCCCAGGTCTGGCTAGCATCCGCTTGTCCCTAACAGCTGAAGAGGCGCAGAGCGTTCTTGGCAGTCAGGTCCAAGAGCTCCTCCACAGGCATCGACAGCTTTGATGCAACACATTCAGCCACCTGGAAGAGCTGGTTGGGTGCAGACCACTGGGTCTTCGGAGGACGGAAATATGGAGCGTCCGTCTCCAGAAGGATGCGGTCCCGGTCCATCCCACCTAGTGCCTTAGCCTGCTCCGGGTTAAAGGACCTGGCTAACCGGGTAAACCCAAAGTGGACATTGGGGAAGGCCTCCACCCACTGGTCATGGACATTCTCATCCCCCGTGAAGCAGTGAATGTAGACACGCTGCTCACGGGGCAGGACCATCCGGACCAGGCACAGCGTTTGGAGGTAGGCCTCTGCCCCATCATCCCCAGGCATCCCTCGGCAGTGTAGCACAACAACATGGTGGGGTGAGACCAAGGGCAGAATCCCCTGGAGATTCACAGCTTGCTGGGACCAGGTCTCAATTGGCATGCTGTGGTCGAGTCCAATCTCGCCCACAGCGGCCATCCGTGGTGATGAGACAAGTTCCCACAGCTTAACGAGGACTCTCTCCATATCCCGACCAGCCAGTTTCGCACAATGGTTCGGATGCAGCCCAACCGCTACCACCATATCCTCGGGGTACCGAACGAGATCCTCGGAGGAGGGGTAGGAGACAGGATCGCAAAAGGAGGCACAAGTTCCTACCAATCGGACCCGTTTTGCCATCCTCACAAAGGTCCCATCCAGCACAGCCCACAGATTGGAGTCCAGCGGGAGCTGCATGGATTTAACAGTCCTATCCAGGTGGAAATGCACGTCAAATGCCCGCGGGAACTGGGTTTTGGGCATCACAGCTGCCTGGGCAGGCTCCAAAGCCTCCGGCGACGGATAGTGTTCCCACCAGTACTCACTCTCCTGGTGGTCCATCCGCACCACCAGAAGCAGCACCACCCTCCAATGGACCAACACAGCTGGTGACTCCGCCGGGTACAGCTGGAAGGTAGTCGGCACCGGCTCCCCAATGTACTGACAAAAAGCTGTCATAGCCTCCCTCTGCCCATCCAAGATGCGTGCATCTTTCAGGGTGGACAGGAGACGCTGCATGTTGAGGAACCAAACCAAGTCCTCCCAGCGACCAGACGACATAATCAGCCAGTCCATGGCCTGCAGCAACGCCTTCCTACGCCACTTCAGCACGTTTTCTGATGTTGGGGGCAGCTTTTCATCGAAAACTTCAGGGAGGTGATGTGTGAAGGCATGCACCGTCAGGTTTCCTACTGGCTCCTCGCAGCCCAGTACCATACACTCTTCCTCCCGGGACTCGACTGGCCGAGTGTAACTGGCTACAGGGACGGCCTCCCTCGGCCCGACCGAAGAGGGGGTGAAGGTGGCGCTGGGAATCGCCTTAGGCAGCTTAGCCTGTTTTTTCTTCATTCTCCTCTTGGCCGAAGCCGAGTAGTGTCTTCCTGCCTCCTCACTCGCAGTCCTCCAGATAGTACGGGAGGTGAATGAAGGTCCACTTTCTGCTTGGCCAGCTTTAGAGACCTTACCTAGAGCCTCTCGACGTGCTGAGGCTGCCCGCTTGCGCGACGCTCTAGACCTCCCGAGTCTCCCAGTCTGGAACGCCACTTCCTGGGAGGAGGCTGTAGTTTTGGGCCCAGTTCCCGTATCGGTCCGTACCACACCAGGCGGTCACCCCAAGAATGAGGAAGAGCACCCAGCAGCGTATTCTGGTGTTTCCTGGGAAACGGTCTTCATGGGCAACTCCCGCGGGGAGAGCAACCCCGGAAAACCTTCCCCAGTATCCATCACGCTGAGAACGTCTGAATGCTCATACCTCACTCCCTGGGCCGGCTCATCCCTCCTGGAGGCCCGCTCGACATGGCATTTCAAATTGGGGTCGGTCAGCAAGCGTATGTCAAGGTGCCCCCCCCCCCCCCCCCCCAATTGCTCAGAGGCTGGTTTGGACTTGCCTGGGTGGCCAGACCGCGAAGTGACAGGCGCCACATTTTCTGTGATCCACCGATCACTCCGCAACTGGTAAGTCTGCACTGCCCCGGCAACCTTCTTCAGCCACTTCTTTGAGAAAGGGTCGCCCCGCTGCTTGGCAACAGCAACCATTAGGAGCAAGCATGTTTCACGCTCGTCCTCGGTCGCCTCCTTAGTAAGCCAGAGGTCCTGCACCAACTGATCTGTGTGCAGGAACAGCCGACCTGCCACTGAAAACTTATCAGCGCACTCCAGGGCATTCGGTTTTCCAGTGGCCATCCTGAAACGGAACTCCTGTCTAATAAGTTCACTGCCTGTAAGCCCTGCACTTGTACTTGTCAATATCAAGTGCATCAGTGGCGGTGACGTTAACACATGATCCATGGTACCACTCCTGGCAGAAGTCGAATTGGATCATGAAACGCCCGCCCCACTGCTTCTTGCAGACGCAGTAAACTCCCTGAACCTCATCCTCCGGCACTTCTTCTTCCCCTTCCGGCTGTGACTTGAACCGCTGGATCCATGCAGGCAGTTTCCTATCTCTGCCTGGCATCAGTCGGTCATGGTTTGTCACGAAGACTGAGTTCCGAAGTTTGACCTGATACAGGTAGGCAGACAGCTTTCTCCAGATGACCCCCGGACCTTTCCAGGGTGAACAGAGTTTCCTGCATTTACCCTTCACAACTGCAGCATCCAAGAGATATACAACATCACCTTCAGATACCAGCCGCCGTGGCGAAGTGGTTAGCGTCGCGGACTCCCGGCTGGGAGGTCGTGGGTTCGAATCCCATCAGAGTCATGTGGGTTTTTCTGCCCCGACCGGCTCCTACCCAGAGTTGAGTTTGCTGCGGACTCAGTTGGGAAGACTGGGACCACACAGTCGAGTTTCATCCACTTAATGGATGCGTTTCTGAGAGTGTTGCTCAAATTTCATGACCAGCACTGCAGGTGCCTGTATCTCTCGGGCCTGGTTGACGCCGGGATATATTATGAAAGGAAGCGTAGAGTACAGCCCTGTCATGTAGTCTCAGACCGAAATGGAAATCCGTAGCATCATCTTAATCATCCTCATCCTCATCAAATCAGCATTAAAAAAAAAGTTTCAAATTCTGTGACCCTTCATGCCCTGCTCTCATGGTGACCTCAGTTTCGGTGTCCTCTCCATGTCTGTGGCTTTGGTTTGGTTCCGTCGGGGTCACCGGTATCGGCGAGTCCATGGGGGCTGTCGTTGGACGGACGTGGTGGCGCCCTCCGGAGGGAGAGCTCACTCACAGCCGGCTCCGCGACTAAGCAATTATTGTCGTCAGTAGGGGGCTTAGTAGGTGGTGTCCTGCGTATGTTAGATCAGAACAGGCGCCACTGAACACCACCGAAGTGACTCGGCGGCAGTGCAGTGTTTCCTCCGGTGGGTTGCCTCTCGACGACTTGACATTGACTGCTCCCTGTGGATTGCCGGTGCTGGGGCTGTGGGCGGGCTGGCCGGGCTGTGGATGTGGACGGGGTGTCGGAATGAGCGGCGTGGGTGCTCTGCCTCTGAGGTGGCGCAGAGGATGGGACAGGAAAAAACAACAACAAAAAAACATCACCTTCAGCATATAGTCTCAACAAGATCTTGAGATCATAACTTCTTTTCATGCGTCGAAGGGATGTCTTCAGATTATCTCTTGCAGCTGTGTGGGCATCCTGCAAGGACTGGACCAAGTGGGACACGTACTCGTCCTCACACTCGAACCTCTGGCCTGGAACAGGGAACATCAGCTGCGCTGGTATGTTCACTTTCCTCCCCAACATCAACATGTTAGGGGTAAAGCCAGTGGTTCAGTTCACAGAGGACTGGATAGCTCCAGCTATCTGCTGTACGTGCTCATCCCACTTGTTCTGTGCTTTTCCCAGGAAGCACCTCCTGGCATCCATCAACGTTCGGTTGTACCGCTCCACCTGACCATTCGACGCAGACCGATATGGCGTTGTTCAGGCCTTGTGAATTTTGAAAGCATGGCACAACGCCTCAAACAGCTTGCTTTCAAAATTGCCTCCCTGTTCTGAGAACAGCTGGAACGGGCAACCGAAACGTGAAAGAACCCATCCACCGCAGCTTTTGCTGTTGTCTCGGCCTTTTCAGATGGAAGGGGCATGCACTCCACCCATTTGGTGAATTGGTCCACCATCATGAGGCAGTGCTCATTTCCATGTGCTGTCCTGGGCAGGGGGCCAATGAAGTCTATATGGACACGTTCCGTCGGTGCCCCTGCATGGTATTCTGTCAATGGGACTTTCCCATAATGTCTGTTCTTTTTATTCCTACTGCAAATGTCGCAGGACAGCACATTGGCCTCGACATCGCGAGCTAAAGCAAACCAAAAGAATTTCTCCTTCGGTCTGGCTTTAGTCCTCGCCACGCCTTGGTGTGCTACTGATGGAAAGTCATGGTGCCACTGTATTGCTTGTTCCTGGAGGGAAGCGGGGACTACCAATTCCAAGTCCTTGGAATCTGGCTTGCGCCTGAATAGCAAGCCTTCCTTAAGCAGGAACAACCCTCTGTTCAGCCAATGGTATTTTGCACTTGGCGAAGCTGAGAAGAGTTCCCCTTCATCGGGTTCAGTCCCGTCTTGAAGGTATTGGAGGACCAGGTGTAAATCCTTATCTTTCTCCTGTGCTGTCCGGAGTTCCTGAACCGTAAACCCCCAGCACGAGGGGATTTCTGAGGTACCCTCTTGTGCAAGTCGCACATTGCAGGTCCTCAGCTGCACCTGTCCATCCATAATCTCTATCTCAAAGCTTACGCCGTCAGTGCTGCCAGTCTCAAAGTCTTTCAGACCGGCAAGACTGTCCTGCACTGCCCTTTCAGGCAGTGAGGTATTCTGGCTGTCCTGAGGACTGCGACTTGGTGTACTCGTGCTGGTCAACCACTCGTTGTAACCTTGAGACACCTGGGTGTTTCCACCCAAAGTGAAACCAACGATTGGCCGACTAGACGAAGTACTCCGGCGCTCAGGATATGTCAGAAAACTGGCAGGTGCAACCTTCGAGCGTGCCAGAACACTGGCAGGGATGTCCGGACACCCCAGAGAACTGGCAGACACAGAGCCCGAACGCCCTTTAGGTGCAACCCCCATTTGCACCCGGGAACTGGAATGCATTCCCCCGGTTGGGACTGCATGAGGATGGGCAACTGTCATGCTTGTTGACGCATGGGCAAGCAAGACTTTCGGAATGCGCAAGGAATTTTGCCCACTGTCATGCGCATCCCATCCTTCAGAAGTAGGTACATGGCCATCATGACTGGCAAACCCCATGGTACCCCTCCCTGTGGGAGAAAGTACACGGTCATGATGGCTGGCAAACCCCATGGCACCCCTTCCGTGACTCCCCTAGAGAGACCCCCCACCCACAGAAGCTACTGTAGGTCCATCCGGCTTGGGGCCCCTTGTCCTCAGGAGCCAAAACTGTAAGGCTTCCTTTCGTCATGCCCCGGGCTTCGTCCACAGCCTGAATGAACTCCCCCCACTGTTCGTCGGCTCTCTTGCAGTATTTGCAACCCCCACAAGGCAGACTTTCAGACTGAATGCCAGCCACAAAAGATGGACAAGGGGTCAAAGCATCAGGAATCCTGGACAGCGCATCACCGTTCTGATGCTTTGCCCCGGCCTGATGTTTAACAACCATATGGAATTGCGAAAGCTCTTCCATCCAGCGGGCCAACTGTCCCTGTGGATGTTTAAACTGCAGGAGCCATGTAAGACTTGAGTGGTCGGTCCTGACGGTAAAAGTCCAACCTAATAGGTAGTACTTGAACTGCCTTGTAAACCTCACGATACTCAACAGTTCTTTCCGGGTCGTGCAGTACCTTCTCTGTTCGGGAGTGAGGGCGAAACTGCCGTACGCAATTACCTGCTACACACCTCCTTGAATCTGAGTCAGAACCGCCCCGATTGCCAAATCACTAGCATCCGTATCCAATACAAATGGATCCGTGCTGTTTGGCAATGCCAGGACGGGGGGTTCGGTCAACACTCCACGGAGGTTATCAAAGGAATACTGCTTTTCCTCATCCCAGAAGAACTTGTGTTTTTACTGTGAGGTTATACAAAGGCTGCGCCAACACTGCAAGGTCTGGAACGAACATGCGATGGTAATTAGCGAAACCAAGAAACCGTTCCACATCTTTTGAAGATTTCGGAACGGGCCAGTCCCTCACAGTCTGAATATCCCGGTCAGACATAGCAATTTGGTTCTTGCTAACCATCCGTCCCAGGAACGCAACTTCAGGCTGGAAGAAAAGGCACTTCTTTGGCTTGAGCTTAAGACCATACTGTTGAAACATTTTGCAGCGCCCCCCTCAAGTTCTGCAAATGATCTTCAAAGCTGTCGCCTAACACCAAAATGTCATCCAGGAAAGCGAGCACGGTCTTCCATGTCAGACCTCTCAGGATAAGGTTCACCACGCGTGAGAATGTAGTTGGCGCATTGGTGAGCCCAAATCCCATCCGAACATGTTCGAACAGACCGTACTTGGTCAAGAAGGCAGTTTTCTTCCTGTCAGCTTCTTTGACTTTCACTTGCCAGTGCGCATTATTGGCATCCAGCTTCGAAAACCAAGTGCTCCCCGACAAAGTATCCAGACAATCTTCAACCAATGGCAGCGGGAAAGTATCCTTGACTGTGACCTCATTTAGGGCCCGGTAATCGATGCACCAGCAGACTGATCCGTCTTTCTTTCGGATGAGTACCGGCGCTGACGCCCACTCTGATACCAACTCCTGAATGACACCAGCCTTCAGCATCTTCTGCAAATGTGCCTCCTCCTCTCCTGCGAACACAGCAGGCGTACGGCGCATTCTTTGCTTTATAGGCTTAGCGTCACCAGTGTCAATTGAGTGCTCGATACCGGTGAAGTTCCCTAAATCGAATTCATCCGCAGCAAACACATCCTGATAATCACATAGGAGCTTGGTCAGCTCCACCTTCTGATTCTTTGTCAGGTGTGTGCTGGAGTCACTAGCCAACTTCTGCAGATGCTCCGGTACTTGACCCTTCGGGGGTGGCTTCACCCCCACATGTACCATTCTGCAGCTTGCTTCCCCCTTACCGTTTGTTTACAGCTTCTACTTTCAGAGGAAGAGTTCTGCTGTACCTGGTTCATTATCTCCTGCACTTCATATGCAGTGGCTGTAATGACACAAACCGGCTGACAACAAATTTCAACCACGAAACCAAGACATCATACAAGACAACCAGTATACGCAACGAACACAATACAATTAATCACAACATGAGACAACTACAGTACTACTCGCCATAATACAAGACAACACGACGAACCACAACACCACGGACACAACAGATCACCAACCTGGACAGACAGACAATCAACCACACCAGCTCTGCAACTGGCTAAAAGTGACTGCCAACAAAGACGACACAGACACGGCACAGGCCAAGGGCACACCAACCCGACGAGAACCTGGCCCTAACTATGACCCGAAGTCACTCACTCAGCAGAACTAACGGCGCTGCCGCCGCACTTAAAAGGAGCACGTCCACTCCGACGAACACCAGGGACCGAAGTGAAGCTACCCCAACGCATTCCGCCCTGGTCGGAATCAAGTGAACCTCACTCACAACACAAAGCAGCGACTGGTCAGAACAGTGTATCCCTCCGCACAGCTGACACACACCTGACCAACGGACTAGTTGTTGTTCATGCAACAACACGACAATTTACAACAACTCACTGACTTGACAACACAACAACAGCCGATATCCTGCCCCGCCCTCTCTGGTGTAGAACCACATTAACAAAAGGGTAACAGTCGGAAACGAAACCAACCTCCTCATACCACCCCCTCAATGAACGAAGACTGGAAGGCAAAAATACTATATGTCCTACTTCCCTGGCCCCCCTACCTAGCCTAACCTTCCTACCTAACCCCGAGGAACTTAGCCTAACCCCCACCTAACTAAAACCCCAATGTTACCCACGCGTGCGCGCGTGCGCGCGTGCGCGCACGCACACACACACACACACAAACACACACACACACACACACACACACACACACACACACACATACACACACACACACACACACACACACACACACACACACACACACACACACACACACACACACACACACACACACACACACATACCCATATGCACACATACACGCACGCTCGCACGCGTACGCGCACACGTTCTCTATCTTGAACCACCACCACTCTAAACACATGGACATGCTGGTTTTGTACCGCCGATCGGTGACAATACAATTGTCTTAAGGCTGTAATGCTATGACCATAAAATATTTGTTTCTCTTCTCTCTCTCTCTCTCTCTCTCTCTCTCTCTCTCTCTCTCTTCTCTCTCTCTCTCTCTCTCTCTCTCTCTCTCTCTCTCTCTTAAATCCTGCTGACAGTTCACTTGCTTCTTTCTCCCAAGATCCAGGATCAGCCATACACGTTTCTCGTGACAATATAAGTCTGGGTCTGAGAATCAGATTTTCAGATTCAGCCTTTAACTGTCACGAGAATCATTCATTGTTTGTACGGAGCATAGTAATGATATCATCATGACAAATCAAGAATTAAATTTCGAGCATAATTCCTCGAGGCCCAAGGAACACATTATTACCTTTTCATGTACATTCACGAACTAATTGGCAATAACGATTTGTCGGTGGTCATTGACAAGCATTTCACTTGATCGTACATGCTGGGTCCGGAATATCTATTCAGACCTAACAGCTTGCATCTGAAGCAGCTGTTCAGATAAAGAGATTCATTTTTGACCACGTCACATGCAAAAATTATCTGGTTTTTGTACTAGTGTTTCTAGATGGTACTTATTGCGGTTTCATCTTTTGGGGTTCATTTATTCATTTATTTTAACCTTTTCTGCATTTGTAAGCGCTTAGGGTTTATGACATAAGATTAAGCGCCATAGATGATCATTATATTTGTTATTATCATAAATTTATCCTTATGTCTAGGTCTCAGCACTGACGCGAAGTCAATGATATCATGTATATCTTCAAAGTATGATACATTTATTAGGCATGGATCTAGTCGGTATTCTTCAGTAATTTTGTTGAAAGTATAACCTTAAAGTGCTTCTATTTGTTGCCTCAGGAATCTATGAATCTAGAGCCTATATTCCTGTTAATGGCATGTTATGTGTGGTGTAGTATGGTGTGGTGTGATGTGGTGGTGGTGGTGGTGGTGTGTGTCTGTCTGTCTGTCTGTGTGTCTGCGTGTGTGTGTGTGTGCGTGCGTGCGTGCGTGCGTGCGTGCGTGCGTGCGTGCGTGCGTGCGTGTGTGTGTGTGTGTGTGTGTGTGTGTGTGTGTGTGTGTGTGTGTGTGTGTGTGTGTGTGTGTGTGTGTGTGTGCACGCGCGCGCGCGCGCTCGCTCGCGCACGCTTAATGTGTTTGATAACATTTGACACTGCATTACTCAAAAGCTTTAGCAAAATCACACTTGACAGAATGATCAATATCGCTATAACATTTCCAGCTATCCCGTATATGAAAGTGGCTCCAAATCATGGTGGTCGTGTATAAGCAAATATTGTTCTCAATAACGTTTTCCATATTACAAAGCGATCATTTTAAAAGAATATGTCATTACTTACGATTATTGCTTTGTATTCTGATTTATGAAAATATTGTAATAAATATTATGGTACATTCTGTCAAGACAGGGCAATTTAATGACAGAAGTCAAGATATAAATAAATGCACAAATAAGTGTATAGCGAACAAAGGCCACCTCTGCTAAATATTGTTTAATACAACAATATGGATTTATGAGTAATGGCGAGAAGTGAAGATGTAAAGAAATGGTTACTAACTGCATATTAATCAAAGCTCAGATCTGCAAAATGGTGTTCAGTACAACACGATTAATTTATGATTAGCAGAGCAGGTGAAGCCAGAACGATCCCTACAAACACCAAACCAATGAATTGTAGATCCCTACAAACACCAAACCAATGAATTGTAAATTCTACAGCGTTGCCAAATTATAGAAAGCTGGCACTAACTGTGGGAAATCAGAAATGGAACCGTCAAATAAATGAGGACGTGAAGTATGCTGCACCAAAGAAGATGCCGTCACCATTGTTAATGACAGACATTTAGAATACGTCAACATAAACACATAAGCGTTCAGTGAAGCGTACCACAGGAAAGTGTACAATTATGAGTTCACATGAGCGCCTGGGTCGGTGTCACACACCGCATTTGCAGCACTCACTCACACATACGGGATGCTGACTTCATACGCGTGCATCTACTACACTCATCCAAAGCAAAGACTGGGGAAACAAGAATTCATTTTTTTTTATTTCCCTTTACCAAACTTTGACAACAAAACAAAGCAAAATGCTTCACAATTTCTCAAAATTCACAAACGTAGCTGCATGATACAATTGACGAAGTTCAATTTCTTTTTTCTACAAAATGCAGTATAGAGTTAATGTATTTCAATTTTATTCTTTGTTCTTAGTTATTAAACAGTTGCAGCTTAAATATTTATTCTTTAAAGATTCCACCAACGGGGAATAAGTGTCCAGGAGGAATAAACTTGAGTCGCAGGATTGGACGCTGAGGTTTTCCATAGGGAATCAATATTCTAACCAAGGGATCCCTAGCAGATTCTGTCTGCGCTACATCAAAATCGCCCACCCTGCGACCCCAAGGAAAACTAGGTTTTCCTGTTGCACACCCCCCCCCCCTCCCCTAAGATTCCAAAATAGATTGACGACTCGGCCCAAGACAGCCTCCTGTCTTACAACTCCTGGACTGTCCTACATATCTTGAACCCACCCCACCTACACAACAGTGAGCTTCTCTCACCAACAACGTGACTCAGCATCCAATGGAAGTTAGGGACTCAAACACTGTTTACCTACGGCTTGTTTTCTTGTCACGAGTTGAAAACATCACCCAATGCTCATGCGGTGTCATGACAATCGGTAGGTGAGGAACAGTTCTGGAGACGAGGCAATGAGGAAGACATGAGGGATACGTGAGTATGTGAGTGAGGTACGTTTGTGTGAGGGTTGGATACGAGTTGGGGTGGGGATGGCAATGGAAAAGGCAGGGAAGGTGGTAAGTGTGGCGAGGGTGGAGATGGAGGAACGTGAAGAATAGGAAGAACTGGATGGAATCAGATGGAGGAACGTGAAGAATAGGAAGACCTGGATGTAATTAGATGGAGGAACGTGAAGAATAGGAAGACCTGGATGGAATCAGATGGAGGAACGTGGAGAATAGGAAGACCTGGATGGAATCAGATGGAGGAACATGAAGAATAGGAAGCCCTGGATGGAATCAGATGGAGGAACGTGAAGAATAGGAAGACCTGGATGGAATCAGATGGAGGAACGTGAAGAACAGGAAGACCTGGATGGAATCAGATGGAGGAACGTGAAGAACAGGAAGACCTGGATGGAATCAGATGGAGGAACGTGAAGAACAGGAAGACCTGGATGGAATCAGATGGAGGAACGTGAAGAACAGGAAGACCTGGATGGAATCAGATGGAGGAACGTGAAGAACAGGAAGACCTGGATGGAATCAGCCTTTCCCTGTAACAGATGGCAACGCTGAAACAGCTGTTGTCAAGGTAAGGGTATTGCTGCCATGTTTAACAGAGCTTCACAGAAAACAAAGGTATAAGGGGAAGGTCGATTGTGGAGATGCGGAGAGTGAGGGAGAAAAACAAAATGGGCACAGGTAAGGAGTGGGAGGAACACTGGTGATTGAGAAGCTGAATAAACAAATAGAAGAGCAGAACTAAGCCATTTTGAAAACAATGGCGTCTGATGCTTCTTTTCTCTGATACCATTTTGAAAACAATGGCGTCTGATGCTTCTGTTCTGTGATACCATTTTAAAAACAATGGCGTCTGATGATTCTGTTCTCTGATACCATTTTGAAAACAATGGCGTCTGATGCTTCTGTTCTCTGATACCATTTTGAAAACAATGGCGTCTGATGCTTCTGTTCTCTGATACCATTTTGAAAACAATGGCGTCTGATGCTTCTGTTCTCTGATACCATTTTGAAAACAATGGCGTCTGATGCTTCTGTTCTCTGATACCATTTTGAAAACAATGGCGTCTGATGCTTCTGTTCTCTGATACCATTTTGAAAACAATTGTGTTTGATGCTTCAGTTCTCTGATACCATTTTGAAAACAATTGTGTCTGATGCTTCAGTTCTCTGATACCATTTTGAAAACAATTGTGTCTGATGCTTCAGTTCTCTGATACCATTTTGAAAACAATTGTGTCTGATGCTTCAGTTCTCTGATGACTGCTGCAGAGTGTTCACAGGAGTTATCAGTTGTAGTCAAGTGGTCATGTGACGTCAAAATGTAAAACCATTCTCTCTCTCTCTCTCTCTCTCTCTCTCTCTCTCTCTCTCTCTCTCTCTCTCTCTCTCTCTCTCTCTCTCTCTCTCACACACACACACACACACACACACACACTCACACACACACACACACACACACACACACACACACACACACACACACTTACACACACACACACACACACACACACACACACACACACACACACACACACACACACACACACACACACACACACACACACACACACCACACACACACACACACACACACACACACACACACACACACACACACACACACACACACACACACACACACACACACACACACACTGCGATCAAGATCATCAGTTTACCTTATTTTTCAGTCTCTACCTTCACGCCATCAGTCCCCTCCTCCCCTCACACTCGTCCCTCAGTCGCTCTAGTTAATGGCGATGACATCAGTCCCCTCCTCGATGACATCAGTCCCTCCTCCCCTCACACTCGTCCCTCAGTCGCTCTAGTTAATGGCGACTTCAACACTGGGACAGAGAATGTTGACTAACTGTACAGCAGATGTCAACCTCCACACCTGTCTTTCACACTGGGACAGAGAATGTTGACTAACTGTACAGCAGATGTCAACCCCCACACCTGTCTTTCACACTGGGACAGAGAATGTCGACTATATATTACAAATTATGCTTGTGTCAATACAGGCATACACTTCCACACGTGTACATACACTCACACACTAACCTTGCTTATTTCCTAGTTTATTTGGTAGTCTTCCATCATATTCTTGCATCAGAACTGTTCAACTGCCAACATCAGATGTATCCATCCTCAGGACGTTGGTTTTGGAAGGCAAATCTAAATGAGACATTATCTGCACTGGGACCATTAATTTTCATTTTGGCACTGTTTTCTGACATACGTCACAGATTCATTGCCGCGTCGTCGACCACCTGACGGGCGACGGGTTGAGTGCTTGGCACTGACGCGTCGCCCGCCAGGTGATCGACGGTTTTACTCGAATTTTCACATGTAGCTGTGCAGTCTAAGGGAAACAATCTTGGTAAGTGCAGAAAGGTGAGGATTAACATTTTCATCTCTGAGGTGGTACTCTCCCTTAGTGTATATCTTGCGTTTAATTCTACTTTTTCGCTCATATTATGGGATAGCTGGAGATAATTCTAGCCGCCTGTGTTCATCATGGTGTCGGCACCTAAGCATCGGGGAGTGGTAGCGAACAGAAACATCTTATTTCAAGAAGTAATTGAAAGAATAATGGAAGAAGGATCAGATGAAGAACTTGAGCTGTTTTCCGAACTTGCCGAACTTTTCCGAACTGTTTTCCGAACCTTCCGAATCAGACAGAGAGGATATGAGTGAAGATGGTGGGTTGCACATTCCAAATGATGAAATTTTTGCATTTGTTTCTTCAAATATGTGACAGCAGCACTCTGTTTGAAGTTTGGACCATGCACACACCTGTGTGTGTGAAAGATACATTCTTTTTATGTGTTTACAACACATTGTGTTGACTACAGTTATGATCACATTGATTTTTCATTGATACCTACGTGGAGAAAAAGTTTTTGCTGATAGCTGTTTGCCTACACATTTCAAACCAGTGTCGAGTGAAGTGTGTACTGAGCACAGGATTGTAGTATTTTGTTTCTAAAAGGACATGATTTGAAGTTTTCAAACACATACAATTATTGTTGTATTCAATTTGGTTCTGTCTGCATATTTTTTTGTAAAAATACCCAACATAATGCGTCTCAGCATGTCGCGGTTGTAGCAGAAAGCTGCATCTTCATTGAGTTAACAGAATCGTGT
>CM031606.1:3001480-3013980 GCA_018398815.1 Conus ventricosus
TTATATTCATCTATATATATATATATATAATATATATATATAATATATATATATATATATATATATATATATAGATCATGTGATTAAAATACCCAAAATGATTTTTTGAGTGCTCAACCCCTTGGTGAGCAACATTTGTTAAAATAAGGTACTAAAAAGAGAAATCGACAAATTTGTTTCTAGCGGCGTTGCGCTGTCATCAGGATGACAGTCTAAATGATGACAGCGCAACGCCGCTAGAAACAAATTTGTCGATTTTCTCTTTTTAGTACCTTATTTTAACAAATATATATATATATTATATATTATATATATATATATATATATATATATATATATATATATATATATATATATATATATATAAAATCAGAGTTAAAAAGCCACTCCGGACGCAAAAAGTGCTCAACCATGTAGGGAGCGACATACCAGTTTAAAATAGGATTTTAAAATGTAGAGGTTAAAACCTACAAGCTTGTTTCAAGCTAAAAGCGCTCTCCTCAGGGAATACCCTGAGGAGAGCGCTTTTAGCTTGAAACAAGCTTGTAGGTTTTAACCTCTTCATTTTAAAATCATTTTTTAATATGGTTTTATGATATTTATATATATACTATATCTATATACATATAGATATAGTTAATATATATATATATAAATATATATTTATTATATTTATATATTTAGAGTTTATGACCACTCAGAAGTTCTAAAAATGCTCAACAAAATTGGGAGCGACATTACTGGTTTAAATATTGGATTTTGCAAGAGAGGTAAAAACACCCTACAAAATTGTTCGAGCAAGTGCTCTCCTCCGGGGTATGCATAATCTGGGCCGCCACCAGTGTTATCTGATCCGTGTGTGGGGCGTGTGTGCTTGAGCGTGTGGCACGTGGCCTGTAGGTGTTTGCTTTTTTGGGGCGCGTTCAGGGGGGGGCGTGCCAGGGAATGGTGCATTGACATGTTTCTATTTGTGACGGCTAATATTAATCATTTCTATTTTAGAGTTCTGGGATGCTAGATGGGGTTTTACATAATATCAGGACACTTTTCTGTAGTAACTTAAGTTGCATTTTTAGATATGTTTTTGTATGGTGATGCTCTTTATTATATTTGTCCATGATATGTTGTAATCTTTTTCTTACGTTTATGCTTCCCAAATATATTTACTGCGTTCTGTTTGGTTTTTATATTTTTTCTTTTTTGAAGGACGGTTTTTGTTTGCTTATCTGGTTTTAAAAAAGGTGACGAAGGTTATCTTGTAATTGCACCAAAAAGACCCAGTGCATCTGAATAACAAATGTCTTACAGCAACATTGTGTACCAAGATCGTAACAACAGGACAGTGATAAAGTTACATAAATAGGGTTCTCGGCAAAACTTTTTTATAAACAGATTATCACAAAACCTATAATCAGTCCTCAACCGTTTCAACCATCAGCATGTTTGAGTTCTATTCTAAACCTCGGCTATTAGCGGACAATGTCTTTTATTTGTCTTAGCTCATGAGATGGAAAGAGCGAGTCGTGTTTGTTGTCTTCTGCTTGAGAGAAGGTAATTATGTGTTTCAAGACAACCATCTATTTTGCATATAACCCCCACTATTTACAAACAATCACGTCCTTTACAGTACATTTTACCAAAATTAAAACACTGTTTTCTAAACAAAATTAACACGCATAACAGCAAAAATTTGACGTAATCGGTACTTTAAATGTGGGCTACGTGCACGTTAAGTAGGGAGATCTTGAACAAATTATAACATATTTACCTTCTCGTCAGGAACATTAATCATTATGGGTTTACTGTACGCTTTTTCTTCTTCAAGGCACCATTATTAAATCAGAAACAAAAAACTGGCTCTCCATCTGGTTAGTTATTATTACATTTCGAATGAATTTATAGGCCCATTTAATTAAATCTATTTCAATGTTTTTTCAACTGAGTTTAATCGATAATCGCAAAACCCGCACGAGTTGATGGCAATACCTTTTTCAACTGTAAGATGGATAGCCATCAAAACAAATTTACATTGTTTTTAACTGTTGTAAATGAACTACAACAATTGGGTTTACGAGAATAATCTGGTTTATTACCTCAAATTGATAAACATCTTTCTTGTACTAAATCTATAAGCCTCTGTCACTACTGTGAAAGCCTTAGAGTTTTGTAGGCTTTAGGAATAGTGCACTCTCTTCTTTCTTCTAGTGGAAATGTATAGTAATTCTGAGGTTTGCTTCGTTAATTTTATCAATATGGCCAAATTCGATTTATAGTACTTCTTTTAAAAGCAAAAGTTGTAGTATCCATCAGGTATTTTAGTGAGTTATTTGATTGCCCGCCGCGTTACTATATTGATCAGTTTTTTGAGCTTCCTTCAGATGATGTTAACCACATACTTTAAAGCATATTTCTTTTAAGCGCAATTCTACAATCCCGCGCACAATTGGCATTGGGTTCTCGTTAATATCACAACAGCGTTTGCTTGGTTATAGTAGATGTACATCTTTTTTTATCATCTATTTTATTAAACCTTTTTTTTTAATATGGTACCTTTTAATATAACGAAAGTGCACTACCCATCTGTAGGAGCGCTTTATAACCCCAAATCTTTGGTCTCAGCAAGTTAACATTGTAGTTGGGATGGTTCATACGGCTTCCGGGTCAGAATTGTAATTCCACTAATAATTATTTAATCCGCATTAAAGAGGACAGGTGCCATCGCCATGGTCATCCCGCCTATGGATTTTGTTTCAGAATCAGTTAAATTTTGCCATTTACGCTGCGCAAACACAGGCTGCGGTGTTTCATTTGCAAACCCCATTTAACCTTCCTAACATTTTAGAAGGTCAGTATCTAACGTTCATGTTTTTTACCAGAAGACGATACCTAACTGAACTACAAGTGCCCCTCCCTTACGACAACCGCGTTTAATCCATTAATGGACACTATATGCATATTGAAAAGGAATTTGCAAGAATTTAATAATTTATCATTCACTGATTTTAAACCAAAATGTTAGACCGCATCATGGGCTAGGCACATTGTTATTTGTGAGGGCGACCGTAGTGAATATAAAATATGATACTGGCTGGCCACTCTTCTTTCAACCAGGACAACAAGTTCGTTTGATGTCAATAGAACAAAATCGCCCTTATGTTGGAAAACTTTGTCTTAGATGAACGTGAATGTCTAACAATGCCAGGAGTGCAAGATTTAATGACTTATAAAGGACAAAAGTTTGGTGTCTATTAGGTGCTCAAGCACAGACTAAGTCTAGGATTAGTTGATCATTCTACAGGCTTTGTTGCCAGAAAACAATTTTTAGCCAATTTAGAAATGCTATTATTCTCTGCTGTAGATTTGGCCTGCCAGCTTACAAGGTATCTAGACGTTCTTGCTCATGCTAGGTCTAGGTTTGACTTTGTTGTAGGCCATGGATTATACATGTACCCCCTGACCTTAGATACAGATGGCTGAAAGAATTATAACAATGAACCCTATGCTGGAGACGACCAAAACTTAGGACACATTCAAGGCCTAAAAAAGACCTGTCCATCCATTTAAAAAAAAAAATTTCTGCCTGAAGAAAGGACCCTTATAACGCCCCGCTGAAAAAAAGCTCCCCGGTAATTACCTGAAATGACATCACACTAGCGAAAAGAGGCCCCTTTTTGTTTTTTTATTTTATGGAAAGCATACTTTTTTCACAAACTTTAAACCCAGCACTAGCACCCTAACGCCACAGAGGTCAGCCATAAAATGCAACTTTGCCTTATAGAAAAACCCCCAAAATACAACCTACTTTATGAGGCAGGATCAAGGCTTTGGCAGAATTTTTTTTTTTGCAGGTGGTAAAAATTGTTTTTAATCCAATTTTACCGGCGGGGTGGGGGGGGTCGGGCCCTGTTGGTGCACTGGGGTTTAAAACATACGAGTGTAGAGTAGCAAATCCAAAAACCGTTAAATTAACACTGTAATCCCCTTTTCCCCGGACAACCCTTTATTCCCCCCAGGTAGTTTTTCAGAATTTTCTCTTTTGTTTTTTGAATCGGGTTGTTTGTGATTCTAGTTTTTCCTCTGAGAATAAAATCGCGTTAATGCATTTCCCCTTTTGTTTTTAAACCCCTGTATTTTTGCTGTTTCTACCCTTTTTTTTCCCTAAATTGTTACAGCCGCTTATTTTTTTTTTCTATTTTTCTTTTTGTTTTTAAAAAATTTGCTGTGTTGCGCTTTATTCTTTCTTATTTTTAAAAAGCAACCGTAAGACCCCGGGGGGGCCGGCAAGGAAATGGAGGATCATCATTGTTTCTAATTTTTTTTGACTGTCCCCATTTAAACTGTTTAAATTTCTGCTATTATTTCATCTGTTTTTGGCCTAAAACTGAAAAAAGGTCATTTCTATTTCAGTTCGTGTTGGCAACCCCCGCCCCCAATTCTGAAAAAAAACCCGCTTCAGCTTTTAAAATGTTTATCGCCTTTTGGGCGGGAACAGGAACCCCCTGTCTAAAAGTGTTTGTTTTTAAAAAAATGTTGGGGCTGGCTTTTTTAAAACTTATAAATTTCCTCCGCTAGTTTTATAAAGTGGTTTCTTTTTTCCCTCTTAAAATTTAAAGGCTATGGCCTTTTGGCGGGTTTAGTCCTAAGCTTATTACAATAGTTAATTCTATTTATTAAAATTCTGCCGAATGCGCTAAATGAAGGGGGGTTTCTACTCTTTCTTCTAATGAAGGGATTGAAGAACCTGCTTCGCTTAAAACTCTTCTTGCAATGAAGGGCGCATTCGTTTTTCTTCCCAGGAGGATCAGGCACGTCATGATCCCATCCATTTTTTGTTATTTATATCTTTTTGTTTTATAAAAAAATGAACTCATAGGGTTGTGACCTCGATCCATACAGAAAAGAGAAGGAACCCCATGGTAAAAGGGTTAAGGCAGACTGTAATTAGTGTAAATACTCCATCAACTGTTCAACCTGGAAAAAATTTAATAGTCAAGTTCGCGGATCTTGCGCTGGCGATGTTATAATGCCAGGAAACTGCTAAACTATCATTCAAAATAAATATTACATCGACAGATCCTAATGCACTGTTGTTGCTAATTTGGGCAGAGCAATCGTTAAACATATGGCAATTAAACTGGGGGGCAGAGAAGTCTTTGTACTAAGCGAGGCAGACATTTTACCCTCTATTCTGATCTAATGGCTGCCTAAAAAAGAAAGAAAAGAGAAAGTGTATCAGGGAATACAAGGTTCAAACGGCCTCAAGCAATGCTTAAAGTGGAGGATGCAAAGGATGATGTTAAAGATGAGGCAGTAGCAGAAGCATTTGGCAACAGATTCTGCATCCCTCTAGATTTTGAACTGTTTAAAGACGCATATGCCATTTACCAAGGTGCACTAAAACAAAAACTACTTATGAACTGACATTTAATCCTAGCGATTCTGTTGTTCTGTCTGAAGGCCCCTATCCAAATACACATTCAGCGACATTTTTTCTTGAGTTTTTATGTTGTTTTCTAACCCTGAACTGGCAAGAACAATCTTAACCCATATAAAAATAAAACAGTTATTTATTATGAAAGAGTTATTACTCCATTACAAAAAATAGAAATAAGCGAGACACTCTCTGGAACATACATCTAAATCAGTCTCTGAAGTCTTTAAAGGAATGTTCTTGTTTACTGAAGGGAAAAACTCCTTTTCATAGAGAATCAGAAGCGTTTTATAATCCAAAAATTGAGAAGGTGACAGTGCAATAAATGGCAAGTCTGATCAGTTGTATTCAGGTCGCGGACTTTACCTCACCAACACTTTGATGAAATAAGAAAGTTGTTCGCTGGAGGTAGGCAAAGGGATCCTACAGTTGATCGTGTATGTAGAAAACTTCGCCTTTTGATGTAAGACTTGAAGACTACTTAATAACCAAATATGGGCTGTGGCTGGAGTTTAGATCCACATTTGACAACAATTGTTTGGAAGTGGAGAAAGGGTAGGGCAAGATGGTATAAAAATAAATATTCACAAGAAAGCAGACGGAAACGCACCAATACAAATGCATGTTTTTATGGTTTGTGATTGCTCAGTTAAACATTGAAGAAAACAGGCTAAAAGACGTGGCTTATTAAAATGCAGAAGAAATAACCTATTTAAAAACAGATGGATAGTTTGAAGTTTCTGCCTAAAGATCCGCACTGTTCTCTATTCTGCGGGATTACAGGGTGTGGGAAAACTGTCTTCGTACTTGATTGTTACAAACAATATACAGGTTTCATTACGAGCACATTGTTATATTCTGCACAACCATTAAGCACAACAAGTCTTACAAGAAAGGAGTTTATTTGGACAGACGATAATATATTTTTAGTTGATCCTAGCGACAAACTGAGCGACTGTTTAGAACATTACTATAGACGATTTGAGGGAACTGAAACCTTGTTTATTATTGATGACTGTTCAGCTGAACGAGACATTGTTAAAAAAAGATAAGCTCTGTCAAAGCTAGCCTTTAGTGGCCGCCACGCCTTAGTTTCTGTGTGGCTCTTAACTCAAAAATATAATGCTGTCTTAAAAGACTTTAGATCGCAGTTAAAATCGGTTGTATTATTTTACACTAAGGATAAAGATAGTTTTGAAGAATGTTTAAGTGAAAATTATATAATAAAGACAAATGTGAGCTAAAAATAATAAAAGAGCAGTTAGAAAAATCTAAGCACGCTAAGCTATGCTTCGGACTGACCCCCAGTTCAATACGTTTGTTTATTGTTAGATTGTTTATTATAATTTTAATATTAAAAAGAATGTCTCGAGGGCCAGAATCAAAAGCGCAGCTAGCTCCTAAATGCACTGCAGTAGAGCTAAAAGACCTAGCAGACACAACTGAGTTTGATCTAATAGTAGTGCCAGGAAATGTTTATGATTTGAATACACAGATGATGGGGGTTTACAAACGAACAGAAATTGAAGACAAAAAACGACATCAATATCCTACCTAGAAGAGATAAGGAATTTAAGGGCAAACAATTTTGGCAAACATGAATACAGGCTTCATAAAAGAGAGAATGCTTGGGCGTTGCTTCCTGAAATTGCTTGGAATTAAAGTTTGAACTACGAAGCCCCAATGTATACTTTGACAAGAAAAACAATTTTAGAAAGGCTTTAAATGCTGGCCCCTTTCTTGTTAGCCTAGTTCCAGGAACACAACAGAAAAAAACTAGATTGAAATAACTAGGCAGGGTTTTGAATATATGCTACAGAGAAAAGGTCCTTAGCTTTATATTTATATATTTTAATTTTTTAAAAAAAAAAAAAGGTTTGGAAGGTTAAAATAAAGGTTTAAAATTCCTTTTTAACATCATTGACAAATTTTCTCCCCAAGGGGTCGAGCACTTTTAAAATCTTTTTTGGCCTTTTGATTAATTATCATATATATATTATAATAAAAATATATATATAAATATTATAAATATATATATATTTTATATATCATGGATTAAAAATACCCAAAATGATTTTTTGATGCTAAACCCCTTTGGTGAGCAACATTTTTTAAAAATAAGGTCTAAAAAAGAAATGACAAATTTGTTTCTACGGCGTGCGCTGTCATCAGATGACAGTCTAAAATGATGACAGCGCAACGCCCTAAAACAAATTTGTCGATTTCTTTTTTTTTTTAGTCCCCTTATTTTAACAAAAAAAAAATTTTAAAAATATATATAAAATTTATATATATATAAAATATATTTATATATATTAATAATTTTTTTTTAAAAAAATCAGAGTTAAAAAGCCACTCCGGCCAAAAATGCTCAACCATGTAGGGAGCGAATACCAGTTTAAAATGGGATTTTAAAATGAAAGTTAAAACCAAAAAAGTTTGTTTCAAGCTAAAAGCCCTTCTCGGGGGAAACCCCGAGGAGAGCGCTTTAGCTTGAAACAAGTTTGTAGGTTTAAAACCTCTTCATTTAAAACCCTATTTAAACGGGTATTTATATTTTATATATTTTTATATATAATATTATATATATATATATATAATATATTATATAATTAAATATTTTAATAAATTAGAGTTAAAAGACCACTCAGAAGTCTAAAAATGCTCAACCAAATGGGGCGCGACATAACGTTTAAAATAGGTTTTTGAAAGAGTAAAAACCCCAAAAACTTGTTTCGAGCAAGGCCCCCTTCAGGTAGCAAATCTGGGCCCGCCACCATTTTTAAAGATTGTTGTGGGGTGTAGCTCGCGGTGGGGCACGGGGCCTGGGGTGTTTTTTTTTTTTTGGGGCGCGTTCAGGGGGGGGGCCCGGGGGAAATGGTGCTTGACAAAGATTTCTTTTGTGCCTGCAATTTTAACATTTCACTTTAGAGTTCAGGGATGCAAGAGGGGGTTTACATAATATCAGACACTTTTCTGTAGTCATAATTCATTTTTTAGAAATTTGTTTTTAGGTGCTGCTTTTTTTTATAATTGTCCTAATGTTGTAATCTATTTTCTTACGTTTGTTCCCAAATATATTTACTTCGTTTTTTTGGGTTTTTATATTTTTCATTTTGAAGGCTTTTTATGGTTTGCATATCTTTTTTAAAAAAAGGTGACGAAAGGATATCTTGTAATTGCACCAAAAAAAAGGACCAGTGCCCTCTAATAAAAAATGTCCTCAGCAACATTGTGTCCCAAAGCAGGGTAAAAAACGACAGGAAAAGAACTACATAGGATCAGGAAAACCCTTTTTTTAAAACCCAATAGAACCATAAACACCCTTAAACTCTTTTTCCCCACCAACTGCATTTCTGATTCTTCTAACCTCCGCTATTGCGACAATGTTTTTTTCATTTTTTACTCATTTTGAGATGAAAAGCGGACGGTATTTTGTCTTTGTTGAGAGAAGGAAAATATTTTTGTTCAAGCCACCCTCTTTTTTTGCAAAAACCCCCCCCTTTTTACAAACAAATCACGCCCTTTCCCATGCTACTTTTACCAAAATTAACACCTGTTTTCTAAACAAATTAAACCAAAAACCGCAAAAATTGACGAAATCGTACTTTAAAAGGGGGGTTACTGCACGAAAAATTTGGGTTTTATCTTGAACAAAACATATTTCCTTTCCTTCGGAACATAAATTTTAAGGTTTACAGTACGCTCTTCTACTTAAGCCCATTAAAAAAATAGAAAACAACTGGCCTCCATCTTTGGTTAGTTTTTTTTTTACATCAATGAATTTATGGCCCATAATTAATTCTTATTTTAATGTTTTTTTCCAAAAAGAGATTAACGAAATCGCAAAACCCCCCCCCCGAGTTGATGGAAAACCTTTACAACTGAGAGGTTTGCCACAAACAAATTACATTTTTTTTTAACTGTTGTAAATGAACAAAAACATTGGGTTTCGAGAAATAGGTTTTTTACCTTCAAATTGATAAACACTTCTTTGACTAAACTTAAGCTCTGTCCTCGGAAAGCCTAAAATTTAGCTAGGCCTTTGGGAAAAAGTGCACTCCTTCTTCTCTAGTGGGAAATGTATAGAACCCTGGGGTTTTGCTTCGTTAATTTTAACAAATCCCAAAATTTTCGCAAAGTACTTTTTTAAAAAAGAAAAAATTTATAACCATCGGGTATTTTTACGGATTTTTTGATTCCCCCCCGTTAAAATTTTGACCAGTTATTTTGAGCTCCTTCAGATATTTTTAACCCAAAAAACTTTAAAGCCAATTTCTTTAAGGGAACCCTAAAACTCCCCCCCAATTTGGCAATTGGGCTTTAAATAACACCCCCCTTTTTGTTTGGGTTTTTGATTACACTTTTTTTATAACTATTTTAAAAAATTTTAAATGGAACCTTTTAAATTCAAAAGTGCCACTTACAATGGGAGCGTTTTTATAACCCCAAATCTTTGATTTTCACATTTTAACCATTGCTAGAGGTATCGGTTTCCGGGTCAGATTGAAAATAAAACTAACTAAATTTTTAAACCCCCAATAAAGGTGACAGAGTGCCATCAGCATGGTCACCCGCCCTTTGGTTTTTTTTTTCCAAATCATTTAAAATTTTGGGCCTTTTTTACGCGCACCACAGCTGCGGTGTTTCATAGAAAAACCATTTAAACCATCCAACCCTTTTTTGAAGGGTCAGATAAACTTTCATGTTTTTTACCATCAGACAAACAACTGAACTCAAGTGCCCCTCCCAAACGAAAACGCTTTTTAATCCTTAAATGGCACTAATGAAAATTTAAAGAATTTGCAACAAATTTAAACTTAACCTTAAACTGTTTTAAACAAAATTAGACCGCAACATGGGCTAGGCCTTGTATTTGTGGGGCGAAGTAAGAATTTAATTATGATACTGGCCTGGCCACATCTTTTCAACCAACAAAAAAAGTTCGATTGATGTCAATGAACAAAAACCCCCTTTGATTGGGACAAATTTGTTTTGATAAAAGTGAAGGTCTAACAACCAAGTGCAAAGTTTTAATGACTTCATAAGGCAACTTTTGGTGTCTATTAGGGCAAAACCCCGACATCTAGATAGTTATAAATTACAGCTTTGATGAGAAAAAAATTTTTTTAAAGAATTTAGAAGTGTATTAACTCGGGCTGTTGATTCCCCCTCCCAGCTACAAAGGATAAGACGTTCTTGCCATGCTAGGTAAAAGGGTTTTGACTTTGTTGTGGCCTGGTTATCAGCACCCTCTGCCCTTAGATACGAGGGCTGAAACAAAATTAAAACAATGAAATCCTCATGCTGGAGACGCCCAAAAACTTTAGGGCCCAAAATAAAGGCCCTAAACAAAGACCTGCTCCATCCATTTAAACAAAAAATACCTACCCGAAGAAAGCGCCCCATTAAAGCCCCCACAGCTAGAAACCGCCCCCGTTAATTTACCTCGCATGACTTCACACTAGCGAAAAGGGGGCCCCTTTGTTGTATTTTTAATTTTTACGGGATTAGCCAACTTTTTCACAAAAAATAATCCAGCGCTAGCACCCCAAGCCCGATGTCACCCATATAACTAAAACTTTCCCTATAGTAGAAAAAACCCAAAACTACAACACTACCTATTAAACCCAGGCAGAGCATCAACCCTTTTGGCACTAATTCTTAATAAGTTTGCTAGGGGGTGATTTTTTTCTAATCAACTTTTACCAGGCGGGGGGTGGGGGGGCGCTACGGGCCCCTGTTGGGCACTCCGGTTAAACTAAACGAGTGTAGAGATAGCAAATCCAACAGCCGTTAATAGCTAACTATGTAATCCCCTTTTTCCTGAACAAAACCCTTTATTTTTTCTGCCAGCGTATGTTTTCATAATATTCTTTTTATTTTTCTTTGAATCTGTTTTTGTTTTTTATTTTTCCTTGGAATAGAAATCGCTTTTTTAAACGCACTTCCCTTTTGTCCTTTTAACTCCTGTATTTTCGCTGAAAATTTAGCCTTTTTCTTGCCCAAATTGTTATCACCCCAGCTTATTTTTTTTCTTCTATCTTTCTCCTCTTACAAAGTTCTCGTTTGCGCATTAGTTTTTCTCTTTTTGCAAAAAAACCGAAAGACCCCAGGTCGCGATAAAAGGAGGACATCAATTTTTTTTAAATTTTTTTCGACTGTCTCCCATTTAAACCGTTTAAATTTGCTTTTATTCATCTGTTCTTGGACCAAACCCAAAAGAGGTCTTTCTATTTAGTTCTGTTGGCAACCTCCCCCCCCGTTCTGTAAAAGCCCCGCAGTTTCAAAAATTTAAAATGTTAAATCCCCTTTGGGGGCAACGGAATCCTCTGTCAATAGGTTTAGTTTTAAAAAACATAGTTGGGTCTGGTTTTGTAGTAACTTTTACAAATTTTCCTCCGCTATTTTTTTAATACAATGGTTGTTTTTACCCACAAAATAAAAGGCCCAAAGGCCCTTTCTGGGGGGTTTAGCCTAGCTTTTTAAAAAGATTTAATTCTTTTTAAAAAATTTTTTCTGCACAATGCCAACGAAGGGGGTTTCTACTCTTTCTTCTAAAAAGGGGGGTTGGGGGAACCCTGCTTCTCTTAAAACTCTCTTAATAAAGGGCGCATTTCTTTTTCTTTTTCTTCGGAGGACAGGCACGTCATAAATCCCACCATATTTTTTTTTTAATATTCTTTTTTTTTTTTAAAAAAATGAACTAAACTTGGCCCGCCCATACAGAAAAGAAAAGGGGACCCATGGGTAAAGTATAAGGCGACTGAAATTAGTGTAAAAACTCCCATAAAACTGTTCAACCTGGACAAACTTTAATAGCCAATTTGGGGGATTTTGGCGCTGGGAGTTAAATGCCGGGCACTGTAAACTTCATTCAAAAAAAAATTTTACATCGACAGATCCAAAGCTACTTTTTGTTGCAAATTTTGGGCAGAGCAATCGTTAAACATAGGCAATTAAACGGGGGAGGGCAGGAAGTCTTTTACAAAGCGAGGCAGACTTTTTTTACCCCCCTTTTATCTATGGCTGCCAAAAAAAGAAAGAAAGGAAAAAGGTAGGGGGAATA
>CM031606.1:3018980-3021480 GCA_018398815.1 Conus ventricosus
TTAAAAGGAAAAAATTGTTTTTTTTTTTGTAAAAAAAATTTTTGGGGGGGGGCTATTTTTAAAAAAAAATTTTTATTTTTAAAACTTTTTTAGGTAAAACTTTTCAAAGGGTTTTCATAATTATTCCCAAAAAACCTTTGGGGAAGTAATAAATTTTGATGGTTTTTCCCCTTTTTAAATTTAAAAAGCAAAACCGTAATGGGCAGCATAAAAGTTTTTTAAAATCCTTTTGGGGGGCGTGGGGGACTTTAATTTTTGGGAGCCAAGGGATGATTTTTAATTTTTAGCATAAGGGTACCCCAAATTTTAAGAAGCCCATTAATTAGGGGGGTTTTTAAAAAATATAAAAATATTAAAAACTGAGCCTTTTTAAAAAAAAAATTTTCTTAGGGGGGGTTTAAAAGTCCCCTAAATTTGGGCATAAAATTTTTAAAAATTTGGATGTTTTTTTCATAAAAGTAATTTTTTTTTTTTTAAAAAACCAAAAAAAAAGACCCCCTTTTAACTCGAAGTGTGGGGAAAGGGGAAAAACAAGGGGTTTTTTAGCAAGAAACCCCCCGAAACCATGGGGGGGGGGGGTTGGTAGGAAAAAAAATTTTTTTCCCCTAGTTTTTAATTTTAAAAGGGCCCCCCAAAAAACGCCTTTAAAAGAAATGAAGCGCCCCAAAAAAATGAATTTATTTTTGGTTTAAATAATCCCGAGCCCCAACCAATAAAAACCTTTTTCATACCCAAGTAAAAATTTTTAGTCCCGTTTCTGGGGAAATTTCTTTAAACCCCCAAAGAAAGGGGGAAAAGTAAGGGAAATCGTAGAAAAATCAACTTTTAAACTGCCCAATTTTGGGAAGTTAAAAGGATAAAAATAAGAGTAAAAAAAAGTATTTTTAAAAAATCAAAAATTTATAAATTTTTTGTTAAAAATAAAAAGGGGTGTTCTTTTTTAAAGAGTGGAGTTTAAGTCTTGGGGCCCCTTTAAATAAGAAAAAAAGGGGGCAGTTCTAAAATTTCCCAAAACGTTTCTCTTTTTTTAAAATTTTTTGTGTTGAAAAGGTTTGTTGGGGGCATGGTTTTTTTGGAAGCAAAAAAATGTCTGAAAATTTATTTTGGGGGTTTTTTTTTAAAAATTTTTTTTTTTAAAAATTCTACTTTCCTTGGGGCCCCTTTTCTCTGGGGGGGGTGCCATCACCAAAAAAAACCAAAACTAAGAACAATTTTGGTAAATAAGTTTTTTTTTTTTTTTACCCTTTTCTGGCAGTTTTAAATTAAAAAAACCTTTTGGGGTATTTCTTTTCAAACTTTTTTTAAACTTTGATGTTGTCGACTTTGAAAAAGATAGAATCCCAAGATACATGGCAGAGATGTAATGTGATGAGTCTAAGCTGTAATGTTTCATGCATGTAGATCTGTAATTCTGAAAGACGTCTGCCAATAAACACACGTCAGCCATTAGATAGTAATCATGATAGCGCCCATTGTTCGACAGTGTAATTCTGTCCAGGCTTTCTTTGCGTATTCATAGTCAGAGTCTGTTATGCCTTTTCCTGTAAGCCTAGAGTAAAAATCGTCTTTATGCGATAGCGCCAGCACGTCAAAACTTTCCCACGAGTCCATGTATTCATAAGGATAGATGCCTTTACGCACTAAAGATGGGTCAAAGTATCGTTTTAGTGATAGGAAAGTCTTGTAGAGATCCTGCTAACTTATCAAAACTTGCCATCAGATGTTGGGCAGAGTCATAAAGGATAAACAGTCAAGAGTAAAAGTCATGTACTTTTCTGAAGACTGTGCAATGCAGGTAACCCTCTTATATCAGAAGTCACTGCTTGCATGATAAAATGAGAATCGTAGCCTCTTAAGTTATGAAAGAGGATAGGCAGTTTCCAAGTCTTGGGGTCAACCTTAAGCTGAAGATTACAACTGTTGTGTGCAGCTCCTCTGAACTTTCCAGTAATGTGATCGTGGTCTCTTACTGTGTTACCTAATAATTCTCTGTTGCAAATCCAGCAGTGAGTGGCTGAGTCATAGCGTTCTTGGTCTTCAGGAGTCATAACAATGTCTGAAAGATTTAGTTGGTTGGAGTAGTAATTACAAAGTTGTTTCATCTGCTCTAAAAATCTACTAGCTGCGTTGGGACCTCTGTAAATCTCTGGGCGTGTGTGTTGACCATCTGACCTAACAACAACAAAGGCATAAGAACAGATCTGATGGTGGGTTAATAAGGTTGTTTTTTGTTCTTGTTGTGGACCGTAGTACTGCGGCAAGATTGATTCAAAGTCAGCATAAACCACGTATGGGCTCATTTGCATTTTGCGTACATTCTTAAAACTAACTTTAGAGCCTGGTTTAGGTGTGAGGAGTTTGGTTTAACAGTCTACAAAACTTTTACAATGTTTCTTATGACTGGCAGCTGCTTCTATAGTAGGAATTCTAACTAAACACCTTCTACAAAGCTCCTGTTCAGCAGGATGTTTTGTAGCATAGGCTAACAGTCTGCTTATTG
>CM031606.1:3026480-3055027 GCA_018398815.1 Conus ventricosus
GGTAGCTTGCTAGATGTATGTTGTGTCCTAGTCTGTTTCCAGAGAAGAGTTCGCAATTGTAACCACTCTAGTCAGCCAAGGTTTCACTCTAGCTCTATTTGACTAGAATCTGAAACTGTGACTAGATATAAAATCAACCGAGACAAGACAGATCATAACCCATTGTACTATTAACCTTTTATTTGAAAATCGTACTAGTCGGCTGACAAAGCCAAAGTATATGCACTCAAAACTACCAGTCCTTGACAAGGACAGTCTAGTGATGGATTTCTTATCATAGAAGTGATCTTGGAAAAAAGTTTTTTTTTTTTTTTTTTAAAGACTTGTAGAAATCCATCCGCCATAAAACTGAAGCGATTACTTTCCCATTGGCAGAAAAGCACTTTATTCCTGCTTCGTGCACAGGTTCTGTTCCGTTTCCCTCATTCGTTTTGCTGGACAGTTCAGCAACGTGTCTCCACAAGGGCAACTTTACTGACCCGATGTATTTGACTGTCATTGAAGAAGACGATGAACTCATTCATATCAGTGCTAGAGCTTCAGTACACAGAAAAAGTGCACAAGATATTACGTATAACCAGCCGCCGTGGCGAAGTGGTTAGCGTTGCGGACTCCCGGCTGGGGGGGGGGGGGGGGGGTCGTGGGTTCGAATCCCATCAGAAGTCATGTGGGTTTTTCTGCCCCAACCGGCTCCTACCCAGAGTTGAGTTTGCTGCGGACTCAGTTGGGAAGACTGAGACCACACAGTCGAGTTTCATCCACTTAATGGATGCGTTTCTGAGAGTGTTGCTCAAATTTCCTGACCAACACTGCAGGTGTCTGTGTCTCTCGGGCCTGGTTGACGCCGGGATATCTTATGAAAGGAAGCGTAGAGTACATCCCTGTCATGTAGTCTCAGACCGAAATGGAAATCCGTAGCATCATCTTAATCATCCTCATTCTCATTGATCAGCATTAAAAAAAAGTCTCAAATTCTGTGGCCCTTCATGCCCTGCTCTCATGGTGACCTCAGTTTTGATGTCTCTCACGTATGTGGCCTTGGTTTGGTTCCGTCGGGGTCTACGGTATCGGCGAGTCCATGGGGGATGTCGTTGGACGGACGTGGTGGCGCCCTCTGGAGGGAGAGCTCACTCACGTCGACTCCGCGACTAAGCAATTATTGTCGTGAGTAGGGGGCTTAGTATGTGGTGTCCTGCGTATGTTAGATCAGAACAGGCGCCACTGAACACCACCGACGTGACTCGGCGGCAGTGCAGTGTCTCCTCCGGTGGGTTGCCTCTTGACGACTTGACATTGACTGCTCCCTGTGAATTGCTGGTGCCGGGGCTGTGGCGGGACTGATCGGGCTGTGGCTGTGAACGGGGTGTCGGAATGAGCGGCGTGGGTGCACTGCCACTGAGGTGGCACAGAGGTTGGGAAACAAAAAAAAACAACAACAAAAAGACAAAAAAAGATATTACGTATAGCGCAGACGTTTGTTCAGAACATCAAACAGAAAAATTACAACTCCTTGAGAAGTTAAGAATTGTTCACTGACTAACGAAGGTGTTCACAGACTGACATTAAACATACGCGTATTCTTATTTATGATGTTCCTGTAGAATTAAAACTCTAACTGCTGCCTTGATATTTGGTGGGAAGTGAAGAGAAGACCATGCTTGATTTGGATGTCTTGGAAACCTTTTATTTTCCTCACTGTTTCCATATAGTTCTTGACGTAAAAAATAACAGAATATTGCATAAACAATAATGAAAAGATGTGAGCGAGTTGGTCTCAATTTTGTCCAGTTCACCAAAATAACTGAATGTAATGCACAATCCCTCTTGGATGTAGGCGGACGTTTCAGCTGTCTTTCCGGAGCAAAGTATGTTTCCAAAACTGACTAGGTAGACACAACTAGGAAATACTTGTCAAAGAAAAGATTATAGCAAAATCTTCATTTTACATTTGACTTGAAACTTTCATTGGAATCAGTTTTTTTTAATTTAATCACTTTCCCTGATACTTTTGCAAGAATGATAAGAAAGCGGGTTTAGGGTGACATTTTCTACACCTCGCTGACAGTGTCGCTGCTGTTAGCCTACACTGACAGTGTCGCTGCTGTTAGCCTACACTGGAATCATTATCCTGCACGTTTGCACAAATCTTAGGATGAGATCTTCAAAATGCCTCTAGGCCTCATGGACAGCCGAAACATGCTGAAGATATACACAATTGACAACAGCCATGTCGCTCCACCATCCGATTTACAAAATGTAACCCATTGAGTCTGTCCATGTATCACAGGAAGTTCATCCTTGCTCCCTTTCCCTGTCTGGTTCCATTTGGAATCTTACCAAAGGAAAAGGCGAGACACAGGTTGTGTGGAGTGTTTGTTGTGATGGATGCTTTGTGTTGTGCGGAGTGTTTGTTGTGATAGATGCCTTGTATTGTGTGGGTGTTTGTTGTGATAGATGCCTTGTATTGTGTGGAGTGTTTGTTGTGATAGATGCCTTGTATTGTGTGGAGTGTTTGTTGTGATAGATGCCTTGTATTGTGTGGAGTGTTTTTTGTGATAGATGCCTTGTATTGTGTGGAGTGTTTGTTGTGATGGATGCTTTGTGTTGTGTGGAGTGTTTGTTGTGATAGATGCCTTGTGTTGTGTGCAGTGTTTGTTGTGATAGATGCCTTGTGCTGTGTGCAGTGTTTATTGTGATAGATGCCTTGCGTTGTATGAAGTGTTTGCTGTGAAATGCTAGCAATAACATAAAACAGTTCCCATAAGAAAAACTAAGCAGTGATCTTTGCAGAAACCTGCGCGTCATCAGAATCCATTAAAGGAAATACATTACTCAAATACACCACAACACCACATAAAAACTCATCACATTTACCCCTGTCAAAGTCACCTTAACATCGTCAAAGAACTGTCAACGGAAAAAAACAACAACATTAATCCATTTCAGAATATACTTGGGTATTGTGCACTGGATTTAGAAACGGTATCAAATCTGACCAAGGGACACTGATTTGTCAAATAATCTTTTTTTTCACAGCACTGTGAAATAAATGAGAATATTAAAACATGTTCTGACAGTATTATTGAACAAAGCACCAACGATGACAGCCAACTTCAGTTATTTCACGTCAACAACACGGCACACCGTGCCAGATCCGTTCTTTAACCATACTGCAAGAACAGACCCACCCCAGTGCATGGTGCTGAAGGTTGAAGGCGTCACTCCCTGGGACAACCCGGACAGTCTGGTCAGTGCACACACCGAGGACCTCGTGAGCCGCATGAGAGTCGGTGTAATCCTCCCACTCTTATATCTGATTGGTGGGCCTGCAAACGTCATCAACATGGCGGTGTTCTACAAGCAAGGACTGAAGGAACGGATCAACGTGTGTCTGTTCTCCTTGTCCCTGGCAGATCTGCTCTACCTTACTGGCAACATGCTGCTCTATGGGGAGCAGGTCCACCTCCAGTTCACCGCCAAAGAGAAGTAAATGCTTTTTGTTTTTTCAAAAACAACTATCCTTTGCTTTTTTTTAAAATTGTATTTCAGTTCCTCGGTATTTAAATGAAAGTTGGGCTTAAACGTAATTAGAATCATACATGCTTTGAGTTTGTAGATACAAATGTTATCGCATGTCAAACGGGACAAAGACAAGTTTGTTGCATAATCAACTCAGGCACATTGCAAAGGGGTTTGTAGGCATCCTTTGATAAGAAAAACGCTTGCATGTTAGACATTATTGCTGTAGTTTTCTAACAACGAAGCCGAACGGTGACTCTACTAAATGTCAAAACGACAGACTATGCCGCTAAACCCATCTGCTTACCCCTGACTATGCCGCTAAACCCATCTGTTTACCCCTGACTATGCCGCTAAACCCATCTGTTTACCCCTGACTATGCCGCTAAAGCCATTGTTTACCCTGACTATGCCGCTAAAGCCATCTGTTTACCCCTGACTATGCCGCTAAACCCATCTGTTTACCCCTGACTATGCCGCTAAACCATCTGTTTACCCCTGACAAATGCCGCTAAACCCATCTGTTTACCCATGACTATGCCGGTAAACCTAGCTGTTTACCCTTGACTATGCCGGTAAACCTAGCTGTTTACCTCTGCCAAGGAGATGATCTTTTCAGACAGGCGGTTTTGCTTACCCGGATTTCCGCTGTCGCCAATACTGCTATGCTAGAAACATCACAGAACTGACCTGGCAAACCCTGATGGTAAAATGCAGTGCTGGCAAAACCTGATGGTAAAATGCAGTGCTGGAAAAACCTGATGGTAAAATGCAGTGCTGGCAAACCCTGATGGTAAAGTGCAGTGCTGGCAAAACCTGATGGTGAAATGCAGTGCTGGCAAAACCTGATGGTGAAATGCAGTGCCGGCAAAACCTGATGGTAAAATGGAGTGTGGCAAAACCTGATGGTGAAATGCAGTGCCGGCAAAACCTGATGGTAAAATGCAGTGTGGCAAAACCTGATGGTGAAATGCAGTGCCGGCAAATCCTGATGGTAAAGTGCAGTGCTGGCAAAACCTGATGGTGAAATGCAGTGCCGGCAAAACCTGATGGTAAAGTGCAGTGCCAGCAAAACCTGATGGTGAAATGCAGTGCCGGCAAAACCTGATGGTAAAGTGCAGTGCCGGCAAAACCTGATGGTAAAGTGCAGTGCTGGCAAAACCTGATGGTGAAATGCAGTGCCGGCAAAAGCTGATGGTGAAATGCAGTGCCGGCAGAACCCAATGGTAAAGTGCAGTGCCGGCAAAACCTGATGGTGAAATGCAGTGTGGCAAAACCTGATGGTAAAGTGCAGTGCTGGCAAAACCTGATGGTGAAATGCAGTGCCGGCAAATCCTGATGGTAAAGTGCAGTGCCGGCAAAACCTGATGGTAAAGTGCAGTGTGGCAAAACCTGATGGTGAAATGCAGTGTGGCAAAACCTGATGGTGAAATGCAGTGCCGGCAAAACCTGATGGTGAAATGCAGTGTGGCCCAAGAAGGAAAACATTAAATGCTGGTAGGGATTGGTCCACAGGCCGGGTCCAAGATTGGTTCAACCTTTGCAGAACATTGCGCTCTTTGGAGTGCCCTCCCAGTTTCATACTGAATGTATGGCACATTGTGTCTTCAGGTATGTAGTGCCCTCCTAGTTTCATACTGAACGTATGGCACATTGTGTCTTCAGGTATGGAGTGCCCTCCTAGTTTCATACTGAACGTATGGCACATTGTGTCTTCAGGTTGGAGTGCCCTCCCAGTTTCATACTGAACGTATGGCACATTGTGTCTTCAGGTATGGAGTGCCCTTCTAGTTTCATACTGAACGTATGGCACATTGTGTCTTCAGGTATGGAGTGCCCTTCTAGTTTCATACTGAACGTATGGCACATTGTGGGAGTGCCCTTCTAGTTTCATACTGAACGTATGGCACATTGTGTCTTCAGGTATGGAGTGCCCTTCTAGTTTTATACTGAACGTATGGCACATTGTGTCTTCAGGTATGGTGTGCCCGTCTAGTTTCATACTGAATGTATGGCACATTGTGTCTTCAGGTTTGGAGTGCCCTTCTAGTTTCATACTGAACGTATGGCACATTGTGTCTTCAGGTATGGAGTGCCCTTATAGTTTCATACTGAACGTATGGCACATTGTGTCTTCAGGTATGGAGTGCCCGTCCAGTTTCATACTGAATGTATGGCACATTGTGTCTTCAGGTTTGGAGTGCCCTTCTAGTTTCATACTGAACGTATGGCACATTGTGGGAGTGCCCTTTTAGTTTCATACTGAACGTATGGCACATTGTGTCTTCAGGTATGGAGTGCCCTTCTAGTTTCATACTGAACGTATGGCACATTGTGTCTTCAGGTATGGAGTGCCCTTCTAGTTTTATACTGAACGTATGGCACATTGTGTCTTCAGGTATGGAGTGCCCTTCTAGTTTCATACTGAACGTATGGCACATTGTGTCTTCAGGTATGGAGTGCCCTTCTAGTTTCATACTGAACGTATGGCACATTGTGGGAGTGTCCTTCTAGTTTCATACTGAACGTATGGCACATTGTGTCTTCAGGTATGGAGTGCCCTTCTAGTTTTATACTGAACGTATGGCACATTGTGTCTTCAGGTATGGTGTGCCCTTCCAGTTTTATACTGAACGTATGGCACATTGTGCCTTCAGGTATGGAGTGCCTTTCTAGTTTTATACTGAACGTATGGCACATTGTGTCTTCAGGTATGGAGTGCCCTTCTAGCTTTATACTGAACGTATGGCACATTGTGTCTTCAGGTATTGAGTGCCCTTCTAGTTTTATTACTGAACATATGACACATTGTGTCTTCAGGTATGGACCAATCATGCGGTTTATGACCAATAACAACTTGGCTGGATTTTACGGATTTACCTGGGTGTCTGAAGTCATCTCTGCCATCATCGCCAGTGAGAGATGCTTCTGTATCCTGCAGCCTCTCCGCTCCCAGACTGTGATGTCTACCTCTACCACAACAATTACCATTGTGATGGCGAACGTGGTGGTGGTGGGTTTGTACTACTTTGTCACTTTCCGGTACCGCCTGGTGTGTGCCTATGATCCCATCACTGACAGCAACATCTGGACCTACACTGCTGGTCAACTCTATTTGAAGCACCAGAAGGTCATTGACTTCCTGGATGCTTTTGTGTATGGCCTTGGCATTCCTCTTATGGCCGTTATCGTAGTGGTTGTGACAACTGCTTGTTTAATCAAACTCGTCGGCAGCAGTCTGGAGGGGGGGCCCCCTACCAGTGGCCGTTTCTGCACGAGAAGTGGCATGACCATTTTGGTTAAAACTCCATCTTTTTCGTCATTTGTCTTTCCTTCCCTTGTTCAGGTGGTTGGGTTTGGGGAAACGTCTTTGATCTGATTGATTTTATATTTTTATTTCCATGTTATATATAAACAGGCATATGTAATCGGCCGGAATGTATTTATCCCCCATAAAATGCATCATACATCATACATGAATACATAAAAAATTACATACTACAAAAACATATTACAAAATGTTTAATACTTCGAAATGTGCTTATAGCCAGCGACCGAAAGGGCCACATGGGGTGAAATTTAAATAATATTTAATAAAAATTTCAATTTTACGTTCAACATATATTATAAATAAGACATACATATTTTGGGAGAGAGAGAGAGAGGAGGAGAGAGAGAGGAGAGAGAGAGAGAGAAGAGAGAGGGGAGAGGGGAAACGCAGACAGACAGACAGCGGGGCAGAGGAAGGACTGCAGACGACAGCGAAGACGACGACAGACAGACGAATACAGATAGAAAGACAGACGGCATATGGTGAATAGTTTTCTTTTAATCGATAAAGAAACAAGTTTAAACACAAGGATGGGGAGGAAAAGGCATCTTTCTTCAGTCGGTTTTGGGTGGCACAGGAGAAGCAAATTTTGTCGTTACCCAAAAATCAAAAAAAAACTGAAAAAGGGGAACTTATTTGGTCATTTATCAAACCAAAAGAAATGAGAAATGGGAAAAGTAGTTTTGGGTCGTTATCAAACTCAGAAACTGAAAAAGGGGGGAAAAAGTAGTCTGTGAGTTATCACAATCCAAAGAAATGAGGAATGGGAAAGTTTCTGGTCAGTTTCCAACTCAAGAAATGAGAAAGGGGGGAAAGTAGTTGGTCAGATCCAAAAAAAGAAACTGAGAAATGGGAAAAATATTTCTTTTGTCGTTATCAAAAAAAAGAACTAAGAAATAAAAAAAAGAAGTTGGCTTTTCACCACACCTTCAAACCCCCTTCCCCCAGGTTACAATGCGTCAAGAATAGCCAGTGACAAAGAAAAAGCGATATCAGATACACGAACTTTTCGTCATTGTTTTACATAAACAGTTCGTCGTTGTTTTTTTAAAATTACAGTTCGTCGTTGTGATATCACAAAGGGTTTCATTTTGCTTAACACTAAGATTTTCAGTAACCCTATATCATTAAAGTTCAGTCATTGTTTTTTTCAAAACCTCAGTCATTGTTAATACACAAACAGTTCAGTCTTTGTGATTACACTAAAAATTTCGTCATTGTATTTACACAAACATTTAGTCAATGTTCACCGGGCGTTAAAGCTTTGTATATACAAAACATTTCCCGTCTTATTATTACCAAACGTTCAGTATTCCTATATACACTAACGGTTCCCGTCAATATTATTACCTAAAGTTCGTCTTTTTTAATAACTAACAGTTCAGTCATTTTTTTATACACTAACGTTCGTCATTGTTATTACACAAATTTCGTCATTTTTTAAAACATAAATTTCAGTTCGTCATTGTTTTTACATAAAGTTCAGTCTTTCCCTTTTTTCAAACTTTTAGTCTTTGTTATATACCAAAACAGTTCACTCTTGTTATATACATAAAGTTCATCTTCAAGGTAGGTGGGTAGGGATGGGGGGGGGAAAAAAATGGCCAAAAACCCGGGGAAAACAAGGGTGCTTTCGTTGGGGACAATTTAAAGTTGCCATGAAAGCAGAGCAGGGTACAAGCTTTTCTTTGCTGCCATCCCAGTAAACCCGAGCTCACCAAGCCAGGAAACGGGACCGTTTCCCATCTCTTGTCCCCACCCAAGAAAAACCCCTGAGCCCCGGGCAGGATACTGACGATTCCACTCTCTTGCTCCCATCCGATAAACCCTGAGTCACCAACCCGGTACTGACCGATTCCACTATCTTGCTGATCCACAGAAAAACCCTCAGCCCAACAAGCAGGTTACTGAGTTCCACTATCTTGCCGCCATTAAAGTTTATCTGACCCAACAACCCGGTATGACGTTCTACTCTTTGCTGCCTTTACAGAAAAAAACCAGAGCTCCCCAACCCGGTATGACGTTTCCCCTATCTTGTGCCTCCACAAAAAACCCCTGAGCTACAGGCCAGGTAGCCCGATCACTCTCTTCTGTCATCCAAGATAAACCCCTGAGTCAACAAGCCAGGATACTGAGATTCCACTTCTTACTGTCATCAAGATAAACCTGAGCTCAACAACCCAGGATATGACCGTTTCCCACTCTCTTGCTGCAATCCAAGATAAACCGACCCCAACAAGCCAGGATACTGACCGTTTCCACTTCTTGCTGCCATCCACAGATAAAACCCTGAGTCAACAGGCCGGGGGATACTGCCCGATTCCCTCTCTTACTGTAATTAAACAGATAAACCCTGAACCAAAAGCCAGGTACTGCCCGACCCACTCTCTTTGTACCCCAAGTTAACCCCTGAGTAAACAAGCCAGGATACTGCCCGATTCCACTCTCTTACTGTAATCCACAGAAAAACCCCTGGTCAAACCCGGTACTGCCGATTCCACTCTTTGCTGCAATCACAGATAACCCTGACCCCAACAACGGATATCCCCGTTTCCCACTCTTCTTGCCGTATCCCAGAAAACCTGATCACCAACCCGGTACTGCCCGATTCCCACTTTTTGCTGTCTGTCCCCAGAAAAAACCCTAGCTAAACCCAGGATATGCCCCATTCCCTCTCTTGCTGGTTTTCCACAGAAAAACCTAGCCCAGAACCCAGGATACTGCCCGATTCCATCTCTTGCTGCTTTCCACAGAAAAAACCCTGGTCACCCCGGGTTTTACTGACCGATTCCATCTCTTGTCCCATCAAAAGATACCCCTGAGCTCCCCAAAGCAAGGATACTGACGATTCCTCTCTTGCTGTCATCCACGAAACCCTGGCTAAAAACCAGGTATGCCCGATTCCCTCTCTTGCCCCATAAACAGAAAAACCCTGAGCCAAAAACCCGGAGGACGATTCCACTCTCATGCTCCCTCCACAGAAAAACCCCTGTGTACGCCCGGGACCCTGGGGGTTGCCTGACAGGTCGGTTAGGGGGAGTGAAGGGAGTGATGAATCACCGCCCGAAAGAGCCCACACAAAAAAGTTTCGATAAACACCCCATTTTTTACACCAAAAACTAGTCACAAAAAAGCTTAAAAACCACACAACATGCACAATCAAATAAAGCATTTCAAACACACGACATACACAAAATTTAGCTTTAACAAACGCATACCCTAGTCGCAAACAAGCATTTCAACGCAACAACATAACCATAATCAAAAATGAGCTTTTCCCGGCACACTTCCTTCGTGTTCGTGTGGTTCCCCCACACCCTCCCTTCCCAAAAGTCCACTGTGGCCCCGGTCGCTCAGGTCCCCCAAACCGGGGGGTCGGTTCTTGAACGAAGTGTCTTCAATGCCGCAATTACACACACACACCCCCCAAAATTGCAGACACAGGGAACCCCTGTGTCTGGGTGTAGGAATCGAGGAGTGGAGAACGCGCCCCCGTGGGAGGGCGTTTCGCTAAAAGGCCCCGGACGGGGGCAGGATCCTCCAGCAAAGTCCCGTGTCCTCACCGTGCGCGGCGCCAACAGGCAAGTTGGGGTGAATCCCCGGGAGGAGAGGGAAACGGAAGGAACTGGAAAGGAAAAGAAGGGAAAGGTATGGAACCAGCAGTCAGTACGGTTTGGGCATTGTTTTAAATCCTAACAGCCCCTGCTGATGGGCGAGGGGAGGCTTGCGAAACATCAATTCACCACCCAACAAGCCCTGAGCATAACACAAAAAAAAAACCAATGAGGAATGTTCGCAAAAGGTTCCTCAACGAAGAGGTAAGAGATTACATTAAGGGGTAAAACACAAATAGAAAATTAGTTTCCCCTTCCCCTCACTCACGTTAACTTTTTACTTTCTTAGGAATGAATATACAGCAAAAATTGCTTTATAACTGCCCCACTTTTGCAAAAAAAATTCAATGGCAATTTTCCCATTTTTTATGAACTTTTCAAAATGACCATTCTCCAACCCGATAAAAGAAAATTCATGATACGCACGTCACAAACAAAAAAACGCCCCCTTGCCCACAAACAGGGGGCCCGAAGAATAAGAGACGGTGTTGTGCAGGGGCGGCGAGCGAGCCCAAGCAAGTAAAAACCCCTAAATCCCAGGTTTCCCCCTCCCCCCAACTCCCCGCTTTCCAGATGCATAAAAAAAAAAGATTTTGGATTTTTTTGAAGGGCCCCAGGTTAAAGTTTGTTTAACCAAAAAAGTGGTCTCAAACAATTTTTTTTTTTTGAAAACAAAAACGAAATTGGCAAAAGGAAAATTAGGGCAAACAAAAAAACCCAAACCCAAAAACAAACGAACCACGAAAACGGATGCTTACCCACCCGGGTTGCCCCCAAGTGGGGGTCAAGGCTTTCCCTGCCCGTCGAGAGGACGCAGAGCAGATGCGGGAAAAAAGGGTGAGTGATGTCCCCCTTCCCCAAAGGGCCCATGTAGGAATGAAGGGACAGCTGTACCTTCGCGGTGGTGAAGAACCCGAACCGGAGCAGGCGTCCCCGAGACTCTTTCCGTCGAGTGAAGACAAAAACTGCCCAAAAGATGGCGGCCAACGTGCCAAACCCCACGTCACCGTAGAAAACCCAATCCTAAGAGGAATGCAAAAAAATGCGGAGGTAAAAAAACAGGTGAGAGGCATAGGGCCGTTCAAGCGAAAAGGGACACCCCCCGGAACCGCAGGATGAAATTTCACGGGCGTGGAATTAAATAGAGAGAGGAGAGAGAGGAGGAGTTGTGAGAGAGGAGAAGGAGAAGAGAGAGAAGAGAGGAGAGGAGAGAGAGGAGGAGAAAATAAACCTAACCCGAGTGAACGAAATTAGGTAAAAAACCCAAGCCCAAATTTTGGGACGGTTAAAACAAACAAAAACGAAATAAATAAATGATAAATTCCCACCCCCGATGGGGGCAATGTATAGGGTTTTGACAAATCTTTACAAACCCCCCTTTTTAAAAGATCTGTTTCTCTGAGATCAGTGCTCCTTTGAACCTTGATGCTGTGCAAAAATTTAAAAAAATGGGGCGACCCAAACCTCTGTGATCGACAGGTTCGTAAAACCAAAAAAAACATTCCACGATAGAATTACAAGGGAATACTAATACTAATTTATCAAACAACTAAGCAACCTTCCAAGAATAAAATAGCAAACCCCACAGGTATGTTCACTACCGAAACTGTCAAATATCTGGTACCCCAAAACCCAAAAAAGGGCCTGACCCTGGCTGGGGGAATTGTCCTGCGATGTCCCCAAGGGTGTGTGCTCGGAGCTCGGTGAGATAGTCGCATCCCTATTGCTGGAAACCCCTTTATATGGCGAAAGTGAACGATGATCTGCGTTCCACTGCCTAACCCCCTGAGTCGACGATGATGGCGGATGCGGTCAGGCACTGGAGAGGATGATAAACGTTCCAGTACAAACTTCCGGCCGTCTTTTCTGGGGGACGCCAGTGGCGTCCAAATTGCCGAGAGCTTCAGCAACAGTAGGGGATCGATAGCCAAGCGGGCAGCTTGGGTATCGAGTCGCATATCCCCCCTACCAAAATGTAGGGTGACCCACGGTGGTGGATTAATGGGTCCCCCGGCGACCCCCAAACCTTGCTGAATGGTCCCCCAAACCCGTGGCACTGTCCAGGGGAACACGCCCCAAGGACCCCTTTGGGTTGTCCCTTGGCAGACATCCCCAACTGCGACAGTTTTCTGCTAAAATGGAGTTCTCCCCGGGCCCGAAAAAGTCTTTTAACTGCTCGAGAGTCCCCTTTTAGCCCATATGGCTGCCCGGGGGGAAACATGGGCCGCCGGAGGACAGATTCTTAGCTTTTGGGGGAACGATGTTGTTGGTACCGGATCTGCCTGGTGAAAAAAAACCAAAGAGGTCCCCTTTTGGGTTAAATCACCTTGGGTGTCGGCCGGGGGGCGGGACGACCCCAGTTGTCCAGGCGTTGGCATCAAAGCCTGGCCTGAAGACGAACCATGGGGCAGGAAGCCCCTTTCAAGAAAATCGTAGAGATCGGCGAAAAAACGGGACGCAATTCCCGCTCCCCCTTTTTTGGCTTGGCGATGTGGTAACTTTCAACCGCCTGTCGGGAGATCCCCTAGACACGACTGACTGGTCCCTCTGCAAAAATGATGGTATTCCCTATGGAAAGGGGAATAAAAGGTCGCCCACCGCGATGGCCCATACTTCGCCACGGAAGTGGGGGTAGAGAAAGGAAAAAGTAAGAAGGAGGGTGGAGGTAAAACAGCCTCTAAACCCCCACACATCATAACAAGCGCCCCGTGAGCCTCAGGGGAAAACAAATCCCTTTTCCACAAAAAGCGTTGATGCTCCCCAAACCCGATGGAGTGCCCAAAGGGGAAAACCAACAACGAAGAAATACTGGGCATCCCAACCACCAGAAGTGGGATGGACCCACGTTTTGCGGGCCGAGGACGCTGGAAAAGGGTAGCCCCAGACTAAGGCGGCTTTGGGGAAACTTTTTAATGTGGCCGGGACGACCACAAAGAAAAAAAACCCGTCGGGGTGCTGGGCCCGTGAACTGCCTGCCTGCTGACCGCTAGCCGGGCGGGGGCCCCATTGCCACTAAATCCTGGGGGTTTCCTGTCCCTATTGGGCGTGCCATAAATGTAGGGCTTCAGCAAAACACCCCGCGGTATGAATCGCAGGGCCCCGGAATCTGTGGTGCTGTCTCGCCCCTAGGATCCCCAACTTTGGGGACACGTGTTGGTAAGCTGTTCGATGATAAACGTCCTCCCGCTCGCTTAGCCAACTGACGCTACCCCAGGTTTTTTCAAGCCCATCTCAAACGACGAAGGTCTCGTCGTTTTTCTTTTTCATGGCCTAAATTCCTCCTGTACGTTTTGGGGGTAGGTGGAAACGTTTCGCAGAGCAACTCAGTCTGTAAGCGCGCCTTATTTAGGTGAGACACATCCCCTTTCAGCACTGATAATCCAAAAAAAGGTGCATGGCCCTTTTTTTCCCCAGCAATTGGTATTTAACTGCAACCTTGTCAAAATGCTCTAAGAACATTTTTAATGTCCTCATAGGTCGGAAATCTGGAAGCTTTAATTTTGGGCTCTAATCTTCACTTGCCTGTCGATAACCCCCTGATTTAAGTGCGGGAGGCCGCGAAAAAAGTTTTTCCTCTCCTCCCCAGCGGGCCTCCCTCTATCTAGTTCTTCCCTACGGAGGGTTCCGTTGGCGCCCTCCCTACGCCGGTTTCCCCTCCTTCGCAGCGTACTCTTCCCCCGAGCGTTTTTTTGTCTGGCGCCTCCTCCCTTTTCCGAGTTTCCTCCCCCCTACGCGCGTAGCTCTTCCCCACGCAGCGTTTCCCGTTGGCGTCTCCTCTCTGGCGAGCCCCCATCTTTTTGCTCTTCCCCACGAGGGCTTCCTGCCCGGAAAACCCCTTCCTTACGAGGGATTCCTGCCTGGAGCCCCTTTCCCCCGGGGGGGGCCCCATCCTCCCGCGCTGTTGCTCCCAAAAAAATCAGGACGAGGCGTTCCGGGCAAGATTTCACCACTCCGACCGGGAGGATGACCCCTTCGGCCCCTCCCTTGGGTCTCGTTTCCATGAGGAAAGTCCCCCGGGGCTGCTCTTTCGGGGGGAAGATGGGGAAAGAGGGTTGGTTTCTGCGACTCAACAGAAGCCCACGTTGCTTCGCTATACTCTGACGTTCCAAGCGGAAGTGCCAGTCGGGGTTCAGCAGGGGATCCCCGCAAAAAAAGTAGTGAAGTACTCACTGGCTATCGGCTACAGCACTAGAAAAGTAAAGCACTGTAGTCGAAGTGCTGGTACTAATAGTGGGCCGTTTTAAAAAACCCCCCTTCTTTGACGCACGGCGCCATACCCCCGCCCCCGGGCATTGCCATGAAAATATATCCCAGGTTCTCAAATCAGGGGGAAAGGGGCAATTCCACTGAAAAAACAAAAACCCCTGGAATGTCACGGCTCTTGGGGACTGCTGAGAAAAGCAAATAAAAAAAACTCAACGACAATGTCCCGGTGCTCCCTTTGGCAACACCGCGCTCCACAGCACGGCAACAGTGCGGTGGGGCCCCCACCGACAAAAAAAAAAAAAAAAAAATGGCAGACGGATCCCGGGGAGGGAAAAAAATGACACTAAGTCCGATACACCCCCTGTACTCAAAAACACCCGGTAAAAAAAAATGGTTAACTAAAAAACAGGAATGCGATGGTGGAACAGAAAGGAAAGTCTTACGGCCCTATCTGCGTGAGGCACCCGGCGGAAGGGGGTCTGGACGCGTTCGATTCCCCTTGGTCTCACCTCGACTCCCCAGCACCCAGATGTTCTTCGGCCACCAAGACCCCACACGATAAGAGTCACCCAGCCAACCACCCACAAACAAACATGACAAACTGACTAAACGTATACAAAACAGACAGAACTGGACAGGTTGTCACGGGTTTGTCACGAGGCCTACGACGATTGACCCGTCTAGGGTGGCGGATTATTCATTTATTTATTGTCGTTGCTGTTGTCGTGTATCCGTCCCTTAATGTGGTTTGTGGTGCGGTTGCACCTTTGGGGTGTTTCAGCTCAAGTTCGGTTTGCTTTCTCTCTCTCTCTCTCTTAATTCCACTGCCCGTGCAATTCATTCCTGCAGGTTCACGGGTGGCTGGTACCTTTCTCTCGAACTTGCTGTCTATCGCCTCTCACCTGTCTCTTCACCTGCCGCAGTGCAAGATTCCTCTTGGGCTTGAGGTATTCTCACTCTGTGACGTAGCGTGGCATGTTGGCCGCCATCGCTTAGGCAGGTTTCTCTTCACTCGAGCGGAAGATGTCTCTGGGAGCGCCTGCTCCGGTCCTTGTTCTTCACCATTGCGTCGAAGGTACAGTCGGTACCTTCATTTCCTACAGTCGGCCTGTAGGAGAGAGACATCACTTCACCTTTTTCCGCATCTGCGCTGCTGTCCTCTCGACCGGACAGAGGGCAGAGAGAGTCGTTTGACCCACCTCTTTGGGGTCACCCACGGGTAGCTGGTAGCATCAGTTTCGTGGTGGTTTTGTTTTGGTTTGTTGTTGTTAGCCGGCTTATTCTTCTCTTTTGCGCAATTTTCTTTTGTTTTCAAAATTGTAAAAGAAATATTGTTTGAGACCTTTTCTCTGGTTAATTCAATCCTTAACCTGGCCATTCTAAATTATATTCAAAATTCTTTCTCCTGTTTATGCATCTGGTGATGCGGTAGTCGGAGGGGATGGGAGAGAACCTGGTGATTCAGGGTTGGTACTTGCTTGGTCTCGCTCGTCCGCCCCTGTCACATTCGCTGGACTCTTATTCTTCGGCCGCCGTCTGTTTGTGTGTGCAAGGAGAACGAGTTTTATGTTTGCAAGCGTGCGAAACGCATGATTAGTCTTTTTAGATGTGTGGTTGGAGATTTGTCATATTTTTGAAATATTGATATAAAATGTGGGGATAATTGTGCCATTGAATTATTATTATTTGCAAATGTGGTGGCAGATGTAAAGCAATTAGTTCAGTTCCTAAGAAAGGAAAATGTTAAACGTGAGTGAGAGAAGGATGAAGGTAATTCATATTTGTTTTATAGCCTGTTAATTTAATGCAGTCACTTACCAGCTTCGTGTGAGAAGACTTTAACGAACATTCCTGATTTGGTTGGTTTGCTGTGTTATGCTCAGGTCTGTGTTGAGCTGGTGTTGTTGGGGTACTTAGTAGACCTCCCCTCGCCCATCATGCGAGTGGCTGTTAGGATTAACAGCATGGGTCAGACTGTACTGACTGCGGGTTCCAGTGCCCTTCCCTCCCTTTCTTCTTTCCTCCCAGCTACCTTTTCCCTCCTCCTGGGGCTTCACCCGGAGCTTGGACTGGTTGGTGCCACGCACTGGTTGGGCCACACACTGGTTGGGGCCACGCACTGGTTGGGACCGCGCACTGGTTGGTCCCCACGCACTGGTTGGGGCCACGCACTGGTTGGGACCGTGCACTGGTTGGTGTCACGCACTGGTTTGGACCACGCACTGGTTGAGGCCATGTACTGGTGGAAAAGCCTGTGGACTTGACTGGCTGGTCCTGATCCCCGTCCAGGACCTCCAGCAACTACGCCACGCCCCCCCCCCCCCCCCGGGACGCGCTCTCGCGCGTCTGTTTTGCGTGTGTCAAGGGTGTCGGCCTTGAATGACTCTCTTCAAGAACCGACCCAGTTTCGGAGCACCTAGTGCGACAGGGTGCTCCCAGTAGACTTGGGAGAGGCAGGGTGTGGGAAGGGATGGGTGCTGGAAATGTTTATTTATAATTGTTATATGTCATATGTGTTGAAATGCTTGATTGTGATTGTGTATGTCGTATAGTGAAACGCATGATTGTGATTGTGCATGTTGTTGTGTTTAAATGCTTGATTGTGATTGTGCATGGTGCGTGTGTTGAAATATTTATTTGCGATTTGTGTGTTGATGTGAATAAATGGGGTGTTGTATCGAATCTTTTTTGGGTGTGGTCTCTTGCGGGGCGTGTGAGGTCAGTCACTCCCTTCACCTCCCATCTAGACCGATCCTGTCAGGGCAGACCTCCAGGGGTCGGTCGTGACAATTGTGGGGGCTCGTCCGGGATCTGAAGGGCTCTGACTGTCTCTCTCGTTTCGCAGAGTACCTGTTTAGTTCTGTCTGTTTTGTATACGTTTAGTTAGTTTGTCGTGTTTGTTTGTGGGGGGTTGGCTGGGTGACTCTAGCGTGAAGGGAGTCTTTTGGTGGCCTGAAGGAACATCCGGTGTGACTGGGGAGTCGAGGTGAGACCAGGGGGAATCGACCGCGTCCAGACCTCCTTCCGCCGGGTGCCTCACGCAGATACTGCCGTAAGACTTTCCTTTCTGTTGCCACTCAGTCTGTCATTCCTGTTTTGTAGTTATCCAGTTTTGTTTTTTTTACCGGGTGGTTATTGAGTACAGGTGGGTGTATCGGACGTTAGTATGTACTTTTTCCTCTCTCCGGATTTCGTCTGCCATTTTTTTTTTTTTTTCCGGTGAGCCCCACCGCACTGTTGCTCGTGCTGTGGAGCGCTGTGTTGCCAGAGTGGGAGCAGCCGGATATTTTTTTTTTTTTTTTTTTTTTCGGTGAGCCCCACCGCACTGTTGCTCGTGCTGTGGAGCGCGGTGTTCCCAGAGTGGGAGCACCCGGGAACACATCCGCAGACACACACACACACCCCTAAAATATTTGTTTCTTCTAGTGGAATTGTTTTTCCTCTGTATTTAAGAACCATAGGATATTGTTGTCATGGCAAAGTCTGGTGCGGTGGTATGGCGACGCGTGCGTCGAAGAAGAAGGGTATTCAAAATGTAGTCCCTACTATTAGTACCAGTACTTCGACTACAGTGACTTCTACTTATTCCAGTGCTGTAGCAGATAGTCCAGTGAGTACTTTTACTACTTCTTCGCTAGGGGATCTTCCTGTTGAGACCCCGACTGGCACTTCCGCTCGGAAGCGTCAGAGTATAGTGAAGCAACTATGGGCTTCTGTGGAGTCGCAGAACCAAAGCCCTCTCTTCTCCATGCTTCCCCTCGTAAGGAGCATGCCCCGGGGGACTTTCCTCAGGGGAAAGTCGAGGCCCAAGGGACGGGCCGAACGGGTCATCCTCCGTGTCGGGAGTGGTGAATCCTGGCCAGGATATCGCCTCTGTCCTGATGTTTCTAGAGCAACAGCGACGAGAGGATGCTACCAGACAGGAAGCCCTTCGTAGGGAAGAGGCGTTCAGGCAGGAAACCCTTCGTAGGGAAGAGGCAACGCTTCGTAGGAAGAGGCAACGCTTCGTATAAGGAAGAGGCTTCCAGGCAGGAAGCCTCTGCGTAGGGAGAGCTAGATAGGCAGGAAGCTCTGCATAGGGAAGAGCGCAGAGAGGAGGCTGCTAGACAGGAGGCTCTGCGCAGAGAGGAGGCTGCTAGACAGGAAGCTCAACGTAGGGGAGATGGAAAAACTTCTTTCGCGGACTCCGCGCTGTAAATCAGGGGGTTGATCGTCAGGCAAGTGATAGAGTTAGAGGCCCAAAGTTAAAGCTTCCAGAGTTTCAGACCTAGTGAGGACATTGATATGTTCTTAGAGCATTTTGACAAAGTGGCTAGTTCATACCAATTGTCTGAGGAACAAAAGGCCATGCACCTTTTTTCGGGTTATCTGGTGCTGCAAGGGGAGTGTGTGCTCACTCTAAATGAAGGCGCGTCTTATGCAGACATGCAGTTGGCTCTGCTAAGCGTTTCCACCTTACCCCAGAGACGTACAGGAGGAAGTTCAGGTCCATGAAGAAGAATAACGACGAGACCTTCGTGCAGTTTGGAGATAGGCTGCGCAAAACGCTAGGGTATTGGCGTCAGTTGGCTAAGCTGGAGCTGGAGGATCTGATTCTCATGGAACAGCTGACCAACACCGTTCCCCAGAGTTGAGGATCCGTATAGGCGAGACAGCACCACAGGATTTCGCGGCTGCGATTCATACCGCCGAGGTGTTTGCTGAAGCCCGTAGAGCTATGGGCATCGCTCAGACACGGACAGGAAGACCCCCACAGGATTTAGTGGCAGTAAGGCGCCGACGACTGCTAGCGGGTTGACCAAGGCAGGCAGTTCATCGGGGATTTCAGCACCCCGGTTGTGTTTTTCTTGTGGTCGTCCCGGCCACATTAGGAGAGATGTCCTAAAGCCGCTGGTAGTCATGGGGGTAGTCCTTTCCAGCGTCCTCGTGCCTCGGCTAACGTGGGTTCCATCCCAGCTTCTGGTGGTGCAGAGTGCCCGGTGGTTCTTTCTGTTGTTGGTTCTTCCTTGGTCGACACCATCAGGGATTCGGGAGCATCAACGATCTTTGTGGATAAGGATTTGGTTTCCCCCAAGGCCCGGCGGGGCGCTAGTTATGATGTGTGCGGGTTGGAGGCTGGTTTTACCTCCACCCGTCCTTCTGTAGTCATTTCTATCTCCACCCCCTACTTCTGTGGCGAGGTATGGCCATCGCGGTGGAGCGACCTCTGTATTCCCTTCTCATAGGAATACTATCACCTTTTGCGGACGGAAGCAGTCAGTCCGTGTCTAGGGATCTGCCCGTACAGGCGTGTGTGAGGAGTTACCACACGCGCCAAAGCTAAGAAGCAGGAGCAGGAATTGCGTCCCGTTCTACAGCCGAATCTCTGACGAGGTTCTGGCCAGGGTCGACCTTGCTACCATGGTCCGACTTCAGGCCAGGGACTTGGATGTCCAACGCCTGCGACAACTGGTGGATCGTCCCGCTCAGTCTGCCCAACACGCCAAGGTGAGCTTCAAGCTCCACAAGGGGATCCTCTTTAGGGTTTTCACTCGGGCAGATTGGGTAGCCAAGCAACTAGTTGTCCCCCATAGCTTGAGAGAATCTGTTTTCCGCAGGCCCATGATTCACCTATGGCAGGTCATATGGGCTCAAAGCGGACTCTCGAGCGAGTAAGACAAGACTTCTTTTGGCCAGGGATGAACTCACAGGTTAGGCAGTACTGCCGCAGTTGCGATACCTGCCAACGGACAACGCCTAAGGGTCCCCTTGAAAGCGTTGTTCCCCGCTTAGGACTATCGATACCCCTACTATTGCTGAAGCTCTCCGGCAGATTTGGACACGCACTGGCGTGCCCAAGAAGAAGTACGGCCGGAAGTTTGTACTGGAGAGCGATCATCATCCTCTCCAGTGCTTGGGCCGGATCCGGCCGGTCAGTCGTCGACTCATGAGTTAGGCAGTGGAACTGCAGAGTCATGCGTTTACTTTCCGTCATATCAAGGGTTCCAGTAATACGGATGCTGACTATCTTAGCCGAGCTCCGTAGTCAGCACATTGGAAAATCAGTCAGAGGGACTCTTCCCCTCAACCAGGTTATAATTCCCTTTTTGTTCTGTATCAGGTGTAGTGACAGTTTTCACTTCAGTGATGTTAACGATAGTGAATCACCAATGGTTCGAATTGTTACTTTCATTGTTGGAAGGTTTGCTTAGTTGTTTGATAAATGTAGTATTATGTATCTCCCTGTGTAGTTCTATCGTGGAATGTTTGTATTGGTTTATCGTACTCTGTCGATCATAGAGGGTTGGGTTCAGTCCCATTGCTGTGAATGTGCACATGCGTCGAGGTTCAAAGGAGCACTGTATCTCAGAGAAACAGATGCTTTTAGAAGGGGGGTTTATCACGGGTTTGTCACGAGGCCTACGACGATTGACCCGTCTAGGGTGGCGGAATTATTCATTTATTTATTGTCGTTGCTGTTGTCGTGTATCCGTCCCTTAATGTGGTTTGTGGTGCGGTTGCACCTTGGTGTAGTTCAGCTCAAGTTCGGTTTGCTTTTCTCTCTCTCTCTCTCTAATTCCACTGAACGTGCAATTCATCCTGCAGGTTCACGGGGGGCTGGTAACCTTTCTCTCGAACTTGCTGTCTATCGGCCTCTCACCTGTCTTTTCACCTGCCGCACGTGCAAGATTCCTCTTGGGCTTGAGGTATTCTCACTCTGTGACGTAGCGTGGCATGTTGGCCGCCATCGCTTAGGCAGGTTTTCTCTTCACTCGAGCGGAAGATGTCTCTGGGAGCGCCTGCTCCGGTCCTGGTTCTTCACCATTGCGTCGAAGGTACATCGGTACCTTTATTTCCTACAGTCGGCCTGTAGGAGAGAGACATCACTTCACCTTTTTCCGCATCTGCACTGCTGTCCTCTCGACCGGACAGAGGGCAGAGAGAGTCGTTTGACCCACCTCTTCGGGGTCACCCACGGGTAGCTGGTAAGCATCAGTTTCGTGGTTGGTTTGTTTGGTTTGTTGTTGTAGCCAGCTTATTCTTCTCTTTTGCGCAATTTTCTTTTGTTTTCAAAATTGTAAAAGAAATATTGTTTGAGACCTTTTCTCTGGTTAATTCAATCCCTTTAAACCCGGCCATTCTAAATTATATCCAAAATTCTTTCTCCTGTTTATGCATCTGGTGATGCGGTAGTCGGTGGGGATGGGAGAGAACCTGGTGATTCAGGGGTTTGGGACTTGCTTGTCTCGCTCGTCCGCCCCTGTCACATTCGCCGGACTCTTATTCTTTGGCCGCCATCTGTTTGTGTGTGCAAGGAGAACGAGTTTATGTTCGCGAGCGTGCGTACGCATGATTAGTCGTTTAGATGTGTGGTTGGAGATTTGTCTTATTTTTGAAATATTGATATAAAATGTGGGGATAATTGTGCCATTGAATTATTATTATTTGCAAATGTGGTGGCAGATGTAAAGCAATTAGTTCAGTTCCTAAAAAAGGAAAATGTTAAACGTGAGTGAGAGAAGGATAAGATAATTCATATTTGTTTTTATAGCCTGTTAATTTAATGCAGTCTCTTACCTGCTTCGTGTGAGAAGACTTTAACGAACATTCCTGATTTGGTTGGTTTGCTGTGTTATGCTCAGGTCTGTGTTGAGCTGGTTGTGTTGGGGTACTTAGTAGACCTCCCCTCGCCCTCATGCGAGTGGCTGTTAAGATTTAACAGCATGGGTCAGACTGTACTGACTGCGGGGTTCCAGTGCCCTTCCCTCCCTTTCTTCTTTCCTCCCAGCTACCTTTTCCCTCCTCCTGGGGCTTCACCCGGAGCTTGGACTGGTTGGTGCCACACACTGGTTGGGGCCACGCACTGGTTGGGGCACGCACTGGTTGGGGACCGCGCACTGGTTGGTGCCACGCACTGGTTGGGACTGTGCACTGGTTGGTGTCACGCACTGGTTGGGACCACGCACTGGTTGAGGCCACGTACTGGTGGAAAAGCCGTGGACTTGACTGGCCGGTCCTGATCCCCGTCCAGGACCTCCAGCAACTACGCCACGTCCCCCCCCCCCCCCCCCCCCGGGGCGCGCTCTCCGCCGTCTGTTTGCGTGTGGTCAAGGGTGTCGGCCTTGAACGACTCTCTTCAAGAACCGACCCGGTTCGGAGCACCTAGTGCGACAGGGTGCTCCCAGTAGACTTGGGAGAGGCAGGGGTGTGGAAGGGATGGGTGCTGGAAATGTTTATTTATAATTGTGTATATGTCATATGTGTTGAAATGCTGATTGCGATTGTGTATGTCGTATAGTGAAATGCTTGATTGTGATTGTGCATGTTGTGTGTGTTGGAATGCTTGATTGTGATTGTGCATGGTGCGTGTGTTGAAATATTTTTGCGATTGTGTGTGTTGATGTGAATAAATGGGGTGTTGTATCGTAATCTTCTTGTGTGGTCTCTTGCGGGCGTGTGAGGTCAGTCACTCCCTTCACCCCCAAATCTAGACCGATCCTGTCAGGGCAGACCTCCAGGGTCGGTCGTGACACAGTACTCCGCGAAACGAGGGAGACAGTCAGAACCCTTCACATCCCGGACGAGACCCCACAAATGTCACGACCGACCCCTGGAGGTCTGCCCTGACAGGATCGGTCTAGATGGGAGTGAAGGGAGTGATTGATTTCACACGCCCGCAAGAGACCAGACAAGAAAGATTACGAACAACACCCCATTTAATTCACACCAACACACACATAGTCACAAAAAAGCATTCCAACACACACAACATGCACAATCACAATCAAGCATTTCAACACACACGACATACACACAATTTAGCATTTCAACACACACGACATACCCATAGTCGCAAACAAGCATTTTAACGCACACAACATAACCATAATCATAAATAAGCATTTCCGGCACACTTCCTTTCCGTGCTTCGTGTGGTTCCCCACACCCCTGCCTCTCCAAAGTCCACTGTGAGCACCGAGTCGCATCAGGTGCCCCAAACCGGGTCGGTTCTTGAACGAAGTGTCTTTCAATGCCGACACCATTGACACACACAAACACACCCAAATTACACGACACAGAGCGAACCACACTGGTGTCATGGGCTGTAGGAAGTCCGAGGACCGTGGAGAACGCGTCCCGTGGGACGAGGCGTTGTCGCTGAAGGTCCCAGACAGGGGTCAGGATCCTCCAGCAAAGTCCACATGCTCCTCACACAGTGCGCGGCCCCAACAGTGCAAGCTTCGGGTGAATCCCCCGGGAGGAGAGGAAAACGGAAGGAACTGGAAGGGAAAGAAGGAAGGGTACTGGAACCCCGCAGTCAGTACGGTCTGGCATATGCTGTTAAATCCTAACAGCCCCTCGCATGATGGGAGAGGGGAGGGTTGCCGAACACATCAATATCACCAGCCCAACACAGACCTGAGCATAACACAGTAAACAAACCAACTGAGGAATGTTCACTAAAGGTCTCCTCACACGAAGCAGGTAAGAGATTACATAATAATAATAATAATATGGGGATTTATATAGCGCCTTCCACGGCACAAGGCGCTTTACAAAGGCAGAAAAAATACAATTGCTAAATGTAAAGAAAATGCATTGAAAAACGGCTCAGAAATGAAAAACAAAGGCTCTCTCCCATTCTCTCCCACGCGCACATACACTCTCACGCACAGACACACAATACACAACAGCCGCAACAAACACAAACTACTAAGCGATCCAGAAAAACAACAAGAGTCAATGAACTATCTGGTATGACTGTCTTCTTAGTATTGTTTGAAAAGGTGGGTTTTCAGGGAGGTTTTGAAGGAAGAAAAGGTTTGAGAATGTCTTAAGTCATAGGGGAGTTTATTCCAGAGTTTGGGAGCTGCGTATGAGAAAGCTCGTTCGCCATGCTGTTTACGATGGGGACGGTAACTGGGAAAGCGGAAGGTCCTGGTGTCGGTGGAGGAGCGGAGCGTTCGTGATGGGACATATACTTGAAGGAGATCGGAAAGATAGGCAGGGGCATCGCCAGTGAAAATCTTGAAGCAGAGACAACAACATTTGTATTTAATTCTTTCTTCAACGGGGAGCCAGTGCAACTTTTTCAGGAGAGGGCTGCAGGGTTGGGTCCTAGGAGATTTGCAAATGAGACGGGCTGCAGAGTTCTGTACACGTTGGAGGGGTTGGATGACAGTTGAGGGACAGCCAAGGAGAACACAGTTGCAGTAACTAGCCTTGAAAGGATGTATGATGAAACGAGAGTTTTTGTGGCGTCTTCAGTGAGATAGGGTCGAATAGCAGCAATTCGTTTAAGTTCCATGTAAGCTAACTGACAAGTTTTTGTGACATGCTGTTTCATTGAGAGGTCACTATCAAGGAGAACACCAAGGTCACGAACAGTGTTTGAAAATTCAATAGTGCTGGAACCTAATGTCAAAGAAGAAGGGAGCGGATCAGGGCCATGATGTGACCGCTTTGAAAAACGGATGGCTTCAGTTCTCTCACAGTTTAATTTAAGCTTATTTGCTGACATCCAGGTCTCAATATCAGAAGTACAAGATTGAAGAGTAGAAACAAGGGGTGAGTAGTCATCGATGACAGAGGAATGGAGCAGCTGAGTATCATCCGCAAACATTTCGTGTGAAACGGAATGGCCGTGGATGACATTAGACAATGGAGTGGTGTACAAAATAAAGAGGACAGGTCCCAGCACGGATCCCTGAGGCACGCCAAACTGGAGGTTAGATTCATCAGAACGGTGGTCACCTACTTGGATGAACTGTTTCCTATCTAGAAGATAAGAACGAAACCAATTTAAAGCTGTTTCCCTGATGCCACATGTGTATTTCAAACGAGAGAGAAGGATTTCATGGTCTATGGTGTCAAAGGCTGCCGAAAGATCTAGCAAAAGAAGGACAGAAATTTTGTTTTCGTCTAAGGAATTTAGAATATCATTGAGAATGCGAAGGATGGTGGTCTCCGTGCTGTGCCCAGGGCGATAGGCTGACTGATGTGGTGTGAGGAGGTTGTTTGAGGCCAGATGGTCAGAGAGCTGTTGAAGAATGACTTTCTCAAGAATTTTGGATAGGAAAGGAAGATTTGAGATGGGTCTGTAATTTTTAAGAACGTTGGGATCAAGACTTCTTTTCTTGAGTAGAGGTTTAACAAGGGCGGTCTTAAAGTCAGTGGGAACTGTGCCAGAAGACAGAGACTCGTTAAGAATTTTGGTGATGGTAGGAAGGAGAGAGTCAAGGTGTTCTAAGAGGAGTGGGGTGGGAATGGGGTCAAGGTCACAGGATGTTTTCGCAGACTGTGTGATGATTTTACGAACAGTCTGCTCGGACACTGGCAAGAACTCACAGAGTGTTGGTACCGTTAAAAAACAACAGACTGATCTGAAGTATCTGAGGATGGGGAGAAAGCGTTTCGAATTGTTTGAATTTTGTGGGCGAAAAACTGAGAAAAACAAACCAGGAAGCTGTGACGGCTCATGAGTGGACGGCATTACAACACTTGCAGCCTTACCCAACATGCTAGTGACAGTTCTAAACAGTTCTTTACACGAGGATGCTGCTGCAACTTTGGAAGAATAAAAGCGGTTTTGGCTTGATGGACAAACTGTACGACTTTCTGTTTGGCAGCATCGTAAAATTTGCTTGTGTATTGTCAGTCTAGATGATACCCAGCACCGCTCGGCTCGACGTCGCTCGCGTTTCAATATTCGCAGCTCAGGTGCAATTGAGTTGTACCACGGAGCCGGGCGACGCCAGTGTACCGTCCGCTGACATACAGGCGCATGCTTATCCAAAACTTTTCTAAGACCAATGTTCAAATCAGTAAGTGTTACGTCAGCGTGATAAATGTTCGCAATGTCATGAGAAAAATCAGCAGGGTCAATCTTATGAATGGCACGAACACATTTGAATTGGGGTGCGACTTTTGCTTTGGAACCTGAGATGGCACACTAGACTATAGTGATCAGACATCAAATCATAAAACACACTTAGCAGAGTGCAAAAGACCATCAGTGTCACGAAAAATCACAAGATCAAGAATGTGACCACTTGCTGGATAAGTGGGTTCATCGATGGCCTGAGAAAGGCCACACGTCTCTAAGAGTTTCTGAAACCTCCTAGCTCTGGGATCACTCGAGTCGTCGTAGTGAACATTAAAGTCACCGATGATCAGAAGATCGCCGTCACGCGTGGCGGCAAAGTCAAGGAAATCAGGCATTCACAGGCTAAACACACGAATAGCAAATTATGTCTTCATCCTTCCCTCACTCACGTTCAACATTTTCCTTTCTTAGGAACTGAACTAATACAGCAACCATTGCTTTATAACTGCCACCACATTTGCAAATAATTCAATGGCACAATTATCCCCATATTTTATAGCAACATTTCAAAATGACACAATTCTCCAACCACGCATCCAAACGACTAATCATGCGTACGCACGCTCGCAAACATAAAACTCGTTCCCCTTGCACACACAAACAGACGGTGGCCAAAGAATAAGAGACCGGTGATTGTGACAGGGGCGGACGAGCGAGACCAAGCAAGTACCAACCCTGAATCACCAGGTTCTCCCCATCCCCACCGACTACCGCATCACCAGATGCATAAAAAAAGAAAGACTTTTGGATATAATTTAGAATGGCCAGGTTAAAGATTGAATTAACCAGAAAAAGTGGTCTCAAACAATATTTCTTTTATAATTTTGAAAACCAAAAACGAAATTGCGCAAAAGAGAAGAATTAGCCGGCTAACAACAAAACCAAACCAAAACAAACGAACCACGAAACTGATGCTTACCAGCTACCCGTGGTTGACCCAAGTGGCGGGTCAAGCGACTCTCTACCCTCTGTCCAGTCGAGAGGACAGCAGAGCAGATGCGGAAAAGAGATGACGTGATGTCCCTCTCCTACAGGCCGACTGTAGGAATGAAGGTACAGACCGTACCTTCGACGAAGTGGTGAAGAACCAGAACCGGAGCAGGCGCTCCCAGAGACATCTTCCGCTCGAGTGAAGAGAAAACCTGCCTAAACGATGGCGGTCAACATGCCACCCTACGTCACCGTGAGAATACCTCAATGCTAAGAGGAATGCAACACGTGCGGCAGGTAAAAAGACAGGTAAGAGGCCGATAGAGAGCCAGTTCAAGCGAAAGGTACCAGCCACCCGTGAACCTGCAGGATGAATTGCACGGGCAGTGGAATTAGAGAGAGAGAGAGAGAAAGTAAACCTAACCTGAGCTGAACGACATTAAGGTGCAAATACACCACAAGCCACATTAAGGGACGGATACACGACAACAACAACGACAATAAATAAATGAATAATTCCACCACCCTAGATGGGTCAATCGTCATAGGCCTCGTGACAAACTCGTGACAAACCCCCCTTCTAAAAGCATCTGTTTCTCTGAGATACAGTGCTCCTTTGAACCTTGACGCATGTGCAAATTCACAACAATGGGACCGAACCCAATCCTCTGTGATCGACAGAGTACGATAAATCCAATACAAACATTCCACGATAGAACTACACAGGGAGATACATAATACTACATTTATCAAACAACTAAGCAAACCTTCCAAGAATAAAAATAGCAATACAAACAGGTGATGATTCACTACCGACAACTGTCACTATACCTGGTACCCAAACCAAAAGAGGACATGACCCTGGCTGAGGGGAATTGTCCCTGACTGATTTCCCCAATGGGTGTGCTGACTACGGAGCTCGGCTGAGATAGTCAGCATCCGTATTGCTGGAACCCTTGATATGGCGAAAAGTGAACGCATGACTCTGCAGTTCCACTGCCTAACCCATGAGTCGACGACTGACTGGCTGGATGCGGTCCAGGCACTGGAGAGGATGATAATCGCTCTCCAGTACAAACTT